>JADRCD010203932.1:0-15000 GCA_019843815.1 Montemys delectorum
AGATAGGGTCTCATGATATATCTCAGGCTGTTCTGGAATTCACTCTGTAGACCAGTTTGGCCTTGTCTCAGAGATTCACTTGCCTCTGCCTCCCAAGTGCTCCACAGTGCCCAGCTTAAATGAGTTTTCTGTTTTGAATATATTTTATACTTTCACCTACCACTGAAACACAAGATCTGTGACAGAACTAGAAAAACAAATCATTAACTTCATATCTTCTTATAAAATGCATGTTTATCATCTCTTAAAAATCCTTATTTTCATGACTTTTAGGTGTGTGTACTTTGTATGTGGGTTTTTCCATATGTAAACAGGAACCCAGGGAGCCTGTTAACTGAACTCTGAGTCTTTAGTTATGTGTAGGAGTGTTTTGCCTGGGTGTACGTATGTTCACCAAGTGCGTGCTGGGCACTGAGGAGATCAGAATAGGGAGTCAAATTCTCTAGAACTGGAGTTCAGATGGTTGTGAGCTGCTCTGTGGGTGCTGGGAATCAAACCTAGGTCCTCTGCAAGAACAAATGCTTTTAACCACTGAGCCTTCTCCTCAGCCTCTCTCTCTCTTTAAAACTAAACAAGGAGTTCCCGGGGATGACTTACCTGCCAGCGCTGTGGAGGCCTACGAGCAGGTCCAGAAGGGCCCCCTGAAGCTGAAAGGTGTGGCAGAGCTCAACGTGAAGAAGAAGAAGGAGAAGGAGAAGAAGGAGGAGAAGAAAAAGAAGAAGGAGGAGGAGGAGGAGGAGGAGGAAGGGGGGAGAAGAAGAAGGAGGGGGAAGAAGAACGGTGGAAGAAGGGGGAGAAGGAGGAAGAAGAAGGAGGAGGAGGAGAAGGACAAGACAAGGCCAAGATGCTGGAGGCCATGGGGAAGAGCAAGAAGAGTGAGGAGAAGAGGCGCTGCCTGGACAAGCGCATGCCGGTGCAGGCGGCCTTTCAAAAGATGCAGGAGAAGCGGCAAATGGAAAGAATCCTGAAGAAGGTGTCAAAAGCCCACAAGCAGAGAGTGGAGGACTTGAGCCGACACCTGGACACACTCACCGAGCACTATGACATTCCCAAGTCAGCTGGACCAAGTAACCTGCCCCGGTGCAAAAGGCTGAAGCCAGGCAGACTGTGCTGCTTCCCTCCATGGTTTCTCGAATGTTTTCCACCTGGCTGGGGCATCTGCTGAGGTCGGGCTTCCTGAGACCTGATCAAAGGCAGGCTGTCCTCTCACTGGGCTTTGGTTTTCCGTAGTTTCCTTTCCTGTTTAGACAGCAGCATTGTAGATTGACATGCTGAGGTCATTTCTGGGTGAAGGCCATGGAAGGATGGTCGCCTTCCCAACCCCCATTGCAGCATCTGTCTTCACTTACACCACAATGCCAGGACAGAAAGCCTGTGGACCACCACAGAAGTTCCCACAGTGCTGGTCTCCAGCACATAGCCTGTCCCACAGTCCACCCAGTGCACTGCCATGGCAGATGTTGCTAATCTCAGTTCTCAATGATGGCACCTGGGCTTTTAAGTTTGTGGCATGTGACATAAGCCTGGTTGGCATTCCTGGTCTAAGGACGCCAAATGCCAGATGTGGCCAGGGCAAAGTACCAGCAGATGTGGTATAGTGGTGCAGATGCTGCAGAGCTGTGGCGTCTGAGGTCTAGGTGGACCACTTGAAGAGTTTCTGCACACACTGTTGAGAGATGTAGCTTCTTTTGCCATGGATACTGAAAGAATGACAAGTTGGTAGAGCTGACATGTTTGGAATAAAGTGAATAATGGAGTGTGAATGTTGTGTGCTGGCTGTCCATCACAGGGACACCTTTCCATTCTGCCTGTTCCCCTGAAGAATGAAGCATGCACAGTGTACAACCACTTCAGTAAGGGAAAAATTAGATGCCTTTGTCTTTTGAAGATGTGTGTGTGTATTATGTAATGTGAATTGAATGCGTGCACGTGTACATGTGCACATGTATAGAGGACAACTTGAAGGATTGACTCTTTCCACCATGTGGATCCTGGGGATTGGATCCAACTCAGGTTGTGAGACTTGGCTGCAAGTGATCTTACCCACTGAGCTATGTCACAGTCCAGATGACACATTTATTCCACCTGTGTTCACACCTAAGGGAGATGGTATGCATACCTTGCCTCAAGTGTTTAGGACCATTGTGGATTTGGGGATTTTTCCAGATTTGAGGACTGGGGAACACAATGATTTTTGTAATATGTAATGAGATGTTGCAGTGACTGTCACAGATTTGCATACATTTGATTTTTGTTTGATTTGCTCCTGTGCACATAGCCTAAAGTCATTTTATATTAATTTTTTCTGTCTTTGAATATAGTGTACAAAATACACAACCTTTTGAAGAAAAACAAAACAAAACAAAGCAACCTTTTTATGTGTTTTGATCATATTCACCTCTCCTCCAACTCTTCCCAGGCCTATCCCCCAACTTTGTGTCCTTTTTTAAAAAAACAAAACATCTTCATGTGCTTCCCAGTGATTTGGGTGTGTGGCCTTTCCCTGGGGTGTGGTTGACTTACCAAGGCCTACACTCTTACACGAAACTCTTTTCCTCTCTCAGCAGCTAACAGTTGCCCATAGCTCCATGGCCCCATGGGGGATTTGGTGTCTAACTCTCATCTCCATGCTGGATTTGGCAGCTGAGCTTGCACAGGTCCTGTGCATGCTGTCAAACCACGGTGAGTTCGTATGTGCAGTCTCTCTGCTGTGTCCAGAAGACTCTATCTTCTTGTATAGTCAGTCGTCCATCGTCTCTGGCTTACACTTCCTACCTTCCTTCTTTTGTAATGGTCCATGAACCTTGGGAGGATTAGGGGTTCCACTTAGGGCTGAGCATTCTGAAATCTCTTACTCTTTGTATCCTGGCATATAAAATGGAAGGTTAAGAGCAGCAAGATCTGTGGACACAAACATAAATAGATATTATTTTTCTACTTAGACCACACTTCCTCTCCCAACAGAAGAGGAGAACATCAGTGGAAGAGGAGGTGCAGCAGAGCCAGCCCTAGCAGGAGAGCAGCACCTAGAGCCGACTTCCTGCCTGTAAAGCTCTGGTCTTCTGGTCTGGCTGCAAATGCCCTTACCCACTGGGCCATCTCACTGGCCCCTCTTCCCTAAGGCCTGGTCTTTTCCTAGCTGAAACTAAGATTGGTCTTTACATTGTAAGGGGAAGAATATAATCAAAAACTAATCAACCAACAAAACAAAACCCAAGAAACTATCCACGGCACAGATAGACTCGCAAAGCTGGAAATATTTGTTAACTGATCCTTTTCAGAAAGACTGCTGGCTATTGATCTGGAACATTGATTCTCTGAAGTGGCACTTAGAGATCTAGAAACGCTATTTGTGAATGAAGTTTTTATGTTATCATATACTTCTAAGATACTCTTTGTGGCTTGAAAGGGATTATATAATTGTTAGAAAATTTGTAAAGGGTAAATCACATTTTTATATTTCCCATCAAATACCACGACCAAAAGGCAAGTTGGGGAGAGAGGGTTTATTTGGCTTCTACTTTGACATTGGTGTTCATTATTGAAGGAAGTAAGGACAAAAGCAGGAACCTGGAGGCAGGAGCTGATGCAGATATCATGGAGGGGTGTTACTTCCTGGCTTGCTCCTCATGGCTTGCCCAGCCTACTTTACAGAACCCAGAACCACCAGCCCAGGGATGGCATCACCCACAGTGGGCTAGGCCCTCCCCATCAATCACTGGTAATGAAAATGCCTTATAGCTAGATCTTATGTATGCATTTTTCCTCAACTGAGGTTTCTTCCTCTCCTCCAACTCTAGCCTGTGTCAAATTGGCACACAAAACTAGCCAGTTCACCATCCATTTGTACAAAATGAGGTAATACAAATCCTTGCATATACACGTGTAGAAAGTTCTGGAAGGATGGACATACATTGGTGAAGCTTCTTTTCTTGGTGCTATGGGTTGAATAATGTCCCCTGCTTGCTAGGCAAGTGCTGTGTCCCTGAACCATAGCCCCTGCCCAATGACATCTCTGCAAAGGAGTCTCCAGAACTCACTGAGAAAGGCACTGTTTGCTGTATTTTCTTCAGTCCACTGTGGGTTTTTTTTCTGACTAAGAGCGCACATTATTCTTATATGTGGAACTTAAGAAAAATGTCCTCTATTCAGCTTGGACTGGGTCAGACATGTTGGGGAGGGTAACCTTATAAGTTAGATTTCTGTGTTTAAATTCATCACTGTATATCTTTATACCCATGCCCCCTAAAACACGGCGTCACCTGTGAATCGCGAAGCCAAAACCAACCCAAGCTATACATTAGCTGTGGAAATTACCATGCTTGAGCAGGTAACAGGAGTCGAAGCCTTGTCCCTGGGGTGGACTACTGTTTCCTGCTCTTCTAGAACATCGGGCTTAGCTTCTGGGAAATAGAAGGCATCCCGGTGCTGCCAGCAGAGGTCTGAGCCACCAACACTCCTTGGTCGAGGAATGGCTAAGGCGTCCGGACTAAGGTCTCTGCTTATAGGCGCTGCGCACTCGTTGTTGCCACCTACTGGCCAGCTGTGTACTTGCACTGGTAGAGCACTCCTCTATCACGTGACTGTGGAGGTTGCTTTCCCGGTGTCCCCAGGGCTGACTCTGGCTCACTTTTTGGATTGGAGCCAACTTTGGAACCCAAGACTGGCTGTGTCCACTGAGTGAGAGGCAAGTGTCCCCGCGTGTTTGAGATGAAGGGCACGAGGAAGGCCATAACAGCATGTTGGCAGGGCAGAGCCTGTGCATGATGTGCAGTAGAACTATCCACAAACTTGGTGATGGGAGGAGTGCGTATCTTCGTATCTGCGAGGACTGGTAGAGCCAAGGCAGATACAATCCAGGAACACTAGGGACACCAGATTATTTTCTTTCTGGGCTTTCTCCCCCCCCCCCCAACCCGCTGTTATTATTTGCCTGCGTGTTGTAAACGAACCACATGTATATAATGCTCTAGGAGGCCAGAAGGAGGCGTCAGATCTTCTAGGACTGGAGCTACACAGTCATGAATCACCATGAAGGCACTGAGAACTGAACCTAGGTCTTCTGCAAGAGTAGGACGTGCTCCTAACAGCTGAGCCTTCTTGCCTTCTTGTTCTTGCCAAGATGCATGCTCAGGGACATTGAAAGATACTAAGAACACCTGAGGCTTAAGTACGAGTGTAGCAACATCTCAGGTGCAGTAAAAGCCAGACATGGCCTATAACCCCTGCACCGAGGGGCAGAGACAGAGGATTACAGACTTGCTGGTTGATAGTCTTGAAAAACAAGAGCTCAGAGTCCAGAGAGAAACACTGCCTCAGAGGAACGGGATTTTTAGAAGCCCTGCTGAAGTTTCTATGCATATACATCACAAATAAAATTTTAAAAAATGTTTAAATGCAAAAAATAAGCACCTCACATTTTTAAGTAGTGAGGGGCAGCAAGGAAAAAACTAGTGACATTAAATTAAATTAAATTAGGAAGGCCTTGCATACAGTGAGGTGGGAGGAGCTTGTGCATCAGGGCTGGCACTCTCTGAGCAGATAAGCCTGCTTGGCAGCGACCGAGCAAGTCTCTGTCACTAAATATGTAAGGTAGACCACCTTACACCAGCCAACTCTTTCTGAACTGGCCTAGCTGCCAAAATGAAATGAAATGAAATGAAATAAAGCCACCAGGAAGGAGGAGCCCGGACGCTGACAGACTGAGTTCTCACTGCTGGTTGCTTGGTTTTAGACAGGCTCTCACTGTGTAGTTCCAGATGACCTGGAACGTATTGTGAGAACAATGGTCTTGAACTCACAGAGATCACCTTCCTTTGCCTCCCAGGCAGGGCTGAAATCAAAGGCAACCACCAACCAGGCAAGATGTTATTAGTTTTAAGCCACTAACTTTTGGGGTTGTTCAGTATTTAAAAAAAAAAAAAAAAAAGTGAGGCCTTGCATCCAGCTTCCACACTCCAGGACGCAGTGAAAGGCTGGCGTTTTACAGGAATGATTAATGTGATTTTAAAAATCCTTAAGTGGTGGGTGAGGGTGGGCTTCTGTGAAGAAGGCTGTGGAAGAGCAATAACACGAAACAGAAGCATCTCCTGACCCTCTGTGTCTGCTGTGGAGCTTCAGTATGCACACAAGGAACCTTTAGTGTACACAAGGAACCTTTAGTGTACACAAGGAAACTTTAGTGTACACAAGGAACCTTTAGTGTACACACAAGGAACCTTTAGTGTACACACAAGGAACCTTTAGTGTACTCACAAGGAACCTTTAGTGTACACAAGGAACCTTTAGTGTACACAAGGAACCTGTAGTGTACACACAAGGAACCTTTAGTGTACTCACAAGGAACCTTTAGTGTACACAAGGAAACTTTAGTGTACACAAGGAACCTTTAGTGTACACACAAGGAACCTTTAGTGTACACACAAGGAACCTTTAGTATGCACACAAGGAACCTTTAGTATGCACACAAGGAACCTTTAGTGTACACAAGGAACCTTTAGTGTACACACAAGGAACCTTTAGTGTACACAAGGAACCTTTAGCGTACACACAAGGAACCTTTAGCGTACACACAAGGAACCTTTAGTGTATGCACAGCATCACATTCATTATTCACAAAAGGTAGACCCCTACATCAGGCACAGATCTGTAATTGTAGCACTTGGGAGCTAGGGGCTGGGAGATCAGAGGGGTTTGAGGCTATCCTGGGCTATGTGAAACCCTGCCTAAAAAAACAAACAAAAGGGGCTGGAGAGATGGCTCAGAGGTTAAGAGCACTGAGTGCTCTTTAGAGGTCCCCAGTTCAATTCTCAGCAATCACATAGTGGCTCACAACGATCTGTAATGGGATCTGACGCCCTTTTCTGGGGTGTCTGAAGACAGTGACAGTGTACTCACATAAAATAAATACATCTTTAAAAAAGCTAACATAAGAAACACAAAAACAAACAACAACAACAACCACCCCCCAAAGCCCTGAAAGCCAAAACCCAAGCTGACCAATCAAACAACCAAACAACCAAACAAAAGCCTCACCAACCAACCAAACCTCCTCTTGCCCTTTGCCTTAACACTGAAAAAACCCGGAAGCTAGTAAGTGAAAGAAGCTAAGCACAGAAAGACAGACATGATATATTCTGCTCTTGTGAAAGTTAAGACGCTGATCAAACAGAAGCAGAGGCTGGTGAACACTAGGAAGGGCACGGGGCTGGTGGAGAAAGAGGGTTTGGATAAGAGAAACCAACATACAGGCACAGAAGAGGATCCTAAAAGGAAAAATCTACCACAAATCAGCTCACCGTGCAAGGCAATGCCCCTCCCACCCAAGCCTTCCACAGCAAGCGCCCCGACTCCAATATAACCAGAGAAGGGGGGGTCACCAGGTTTCTGGGGAAACTGTTAGCTAGGCAAGGTGGTGTAAAACTGTACTCACCTCCCTGAGGAAACTGAGGCAGGAGAATCTTAAGTTCTAGGTCAGCTGAGGCTATTTAAGGAGACCCTGTTTCAAAGAAACACAAAACAAAACCTATTAAATAACGATATTGCCAGACGCATTGAACACTGGACCAAAATTTATGATAAAGCTCTGTCAAGGAGCTCTGTAATTCTCATTGTCCATATAAATAGGTCGTACACACACACACACACACACACACACACACACACACATGAACACACAAATACATATGGGTGTATGTATTTTTTAGGGGTGACCCACACTACCCCTAAAAAACCAGAGATTATGGGGCTGGAGAGATGGCCCCATGGTCAAGAGCACCCACTGCTCTTGCAGAGGGCCTGGGTTCTATTTCTAGCACTTCTATGGTGTAACTCCAGTTCCATGGGGTCTGGCAGCTTCCTTTTGGCTTTCTGGGGGGCACTGCAGTTATGTGGCAATTCTGGCAAGACACTTATACACACAAAATAAAAATGGAAAAATATTTTTTGAAGTAGAGAATATGAATTGAGGTTGTGTCACTCCTAACCCAGTATATGACTGAGAGATGTAATAGCAATTTATCTAAGAGGTCATTTCCCACAGGTAGAGCAGCTTCTTCTGGGGACAGTGGAAACAGGGTTGGGAGGGATTCAAGGTATGTCAAGGCACACAAGCTCTGGCCGAAAGAAGCTTTTAATGCAGTCTTACTGAAAACAAAGCCAAAGACTTACTTAATGGTATTACTTTGAAAAAACACTTTCCCGATTTCTAAAAATGAAGTCAAAAGAAAACAGACCCGTATTTCCTTCTTGTGCGCTTCTGTCTCAAAGCATCCATTGCCCCAATGGGCTGGTTTAGAAATCAGATCTGCCGGGCACTTTCTCAGAGCCCATCCAGCAGGGCAGGATTTGAGTAGCAAGCACCGAGGGAGGGAAGCTTGAAGGGGCTTGCAGCGGGTCTGTTCTCATCCGCGGCCCGCTCATCCCTCCCACGTGTCCAGCCTAGTGGGTCTGTGCTGGAGCACGCACCGCTTCAGCCCTGAGACCCTGGCCGTGTTCCAGCCGGTGTAGGCCCTGCTGGAAGGAGCCAGAGGAATGCCTGCAAGGCTGAGCGCATTCCGGGGGACTTGTGCAAATGGTGATGCAATCCCAGCTTCCTGGGGTGGTGGTGGTGGTGGTGGGGCAGGCGCTGTATGTAACTCCAAACCCAGAAGGAAGGTATTGGTTAGGGGTGGGGCAGGGCTAGAGAAGCATTTTCCAGGCCTTTAACTCCACCACGGACTTTCCCACTGGAGTAGAAACAGATTTATCGCTCGCTTTGACTTTCCGTGTGGTTGAGATTATTATTATCATATTATTTTTTTAAGATCCCTGTGTACCCAAGGTCTGAATGGGCTGCCGTGGGAAGTTGTGGGTTCCTTGCCTGGGGTGCGGGATAACGAATTGGCAGTGATGTTGTGGAGGCGAAGAGGACTCCAACACCAAGATGCTATGAGTCTTTGGTGCCCATTGTCCCTAAGACGCTGCTAGAGGTACGCAACCTGATGTGGATTTCACAACCATCTTCCCAGGTCGATGATGCAAGTTCCTTCAGGAGAAAGTCCTGGCTGCGGAGATGGACCTTGAGCTGTTGGGGCTGGGAGTGCCTGACTCATGCTTCCCAGCCCATGCCAGCATTTCGGAGGGAAGCGATGCCATCTTCTCCACTTCCTCCTCTGCTCGACCCCTGAAGGCAGGCGTCGTCTCCAGTCTGGTCCACCCTCTCCCTTTGACTGCGCATCACTCTCTGGGAGATCTCAGCCACACCTCTGACCCCACCTGATAAGCCTGTGTATCTCAAACCGTTTCCAGCCTTGACTTCATTCTTGAGCCCCTCCTCACCCACGGAGCCATCTCAGAATCCAGTCTCCTCTCTACTTCTTCCTTCAAATTGGACACTGCTCTCAGCTCCCACTTAGTTTGTGTCTGTATGTGACCAAGCCCCCACGTGCCCCATCAAGGTGCAGCTTTCTGGCATTTCTCATTCTAACTCCATCAGCGTCAACTCCTTGTTTATGCCTCAGCCACTAATGTTTGGCCATGTGACTGGCCTCATTTTCCGGCACATCCTTCTTCTCCACTGTATTCCCCACTGCTGCCAAAAGGATGGGGGATACTGCCTCCACCAGGTGGTCATTCCCTTATGAACAAGTGTAAAACACACACAGACAGATACTACCCAGTGTGGGCCAGCACACAGGGCAACCTAACCCCTGGTGCAAGTCCCGCTAGGTGTGCAGAAGGGCAAAGCAACTCTGGAAAACCAGGAGCATCTATTCAGGGAGGAAATGCATAACCCACGATGTGATAAGGCTGCCGTGAGTTCTGAACCCAGCAGATACACAGCCACGAGAACAGTGATTCTCAACCTGTGGGGTGAGACCCCTTTGGGGAAACGACCCTTTTCTTTTACTGATGTTTACATTATGATTCATTTAACAGTAGCAAAATTACAGTTATGGAGTAGTAATGGAAATAATTTTATGATTGGGGAGGTTACCACAACTTGAGGAGCTGTATTAAAGGGTCTCAGCATTGGGAAGGTTCTGCTGACAGGTGCTGTTCATGGGTAGGGTATTATAGAGCAATAAAAACAACCCCTCAACTTGTGTGTAGCTGGGTTCTAGAGTAAAGTAAGTCACATACATTGGTAAGACAGGGGAATGTGGCCAGGATATTGCTTTGTCTCTATGTGCAAAGGTTCCTGAGAGGGGTCACCATGGCCTTCTGGAGTTCTAGCAACAAATTGTATCTTTTACAAGTTATTTTTATCACTTAAAAATTATGTATATATGTGTGTGACTATGTGCACAGGAGTGCAAATTCCCTCTGAATCCAGAAGAGAGCGTCAGATCCCTTGGCGCTGGTGTTACAGTTGACTGTGAGCGGTCTGACATGATTGCTGGGACCCAAACTCAGGTCCTCTGCAAGAGCAGCAAGTGTTCAAACTGCAAAGTCAGTTCCTCTAGCTCCATATCGTGTGTATGTGTGTGTGTGTGTGTTTAAAATTATTTGTTTTATGTGTAGGGTGTTTAGCCTGCATATACATCTGTGCATCGTGTGCCTGGTGGCATGTGTCATAACAGGGCATCAGACCCACTGGACTTTGAGTTACAGATGGTTGTGAACCGACATATGGGTGCTTGGAACTAAACCCAGGCCCTCTGGAAGGGCAGTCAGTGCTCTTAGTCCCTCTGCCATTTCTAGTCCCAACATTTATTTTTCACTCTTTCCTCCCATCCCTTCCTCTCCCTCTGCTTCCCTTCTTTGCTTTCACAGAGCCTCACTATGTAGCCCGGGCTGACCTTTCACTTCAGATCCTCCTATCTCTGCCTCCCAAACACTGGGATTCCAAGTGTGCCTGGTGATGACTGGTTTCCTTATCTGGATGCTTTTTCCATAGGTGTCAGTTTCCGAGAAATGTTATCATACTTCTATGGAAACTCACTAACCCCCATCCCCCACATAAACACAGGGACACAAAGCCTCCTCCCTAGTGCGCATGTCCAGAGGAGACTCCTGCAAAGCCGGCAACACACATAAACTCTCGAGGATGCTCAGAGCCTGCCAGGCCACCTCCTTTCCTCCTACGGCCTCTCTGCCCACCGTCTAGGCCTCTCCTGGCTCTGCTGTCTGGCTGCTGTGTCCCGGGTGTCTTTTCTCCGTGTCTTCAGCTTGTACTGTCTCTATCCTAGGACGCCACCTTTCCTGGGAGATTTCTCACACCTCACATGGCATTTCTACCTGCTGCGCCTCCCTGGCTCCCGGCTCTAGTCTCTGTTTCCCTCAAAGAAGGGAAACCTGAGGGATGGTGGGGTAGGAATGGTGTCTCTTTCACCTTTGTAACCTCCCCCCCCCCACTCCGGGCCACACCTGTGCCTGGTACTGTGCCCCAGCTAATGAGTGTTTGACAAATGATCGCATGTGCCTTCACAGTTAAGCTGTCATCTGGCCTGCCAGAAAGCCAAGGCATCCAGCATGTCCAAAAAAAAAAAAAAAAAAAAAAAAAAAGCCCAGAGCTAAGCCCCTTTAGAAGTCAACGCATCCTGCTAAAGGTTCTTCATGGGCTGCTGACAGCCCAATAGAGGGAACCATGTTCTGCAGCTTTGTGGGCGTGTCCAATTAGACTCGGTGAGACCGAGCTGCCCTCCTAACATGAATAAGCCGTGCAAATATGTGGTTAATGACCATGTCGCTCCGTGTCAGTTCTTAATCCCAGATAATTAGCAGATAGATAATTGGTGGAAGAACGGGAGGTGCTGACAGATGCCCCATCACTCGGGTGAAGTTAATGATCCTCTGTGGATTATGACCCACCCTCTGGGAGTGTTGATGGCTGCTATTTGAAATGCTCCTTTTGAAAGGGCCTGGATCCAAAAAGAGGTGTCAAGAGCTCCAGCTCGGGGCGTGGCATCAGAACTAATTCCCTGGGTTGCTTCCCGGAAGGTGGGTGGATAGATGCCTGACTGGCAGTCTGAGACAGGCAGCTAGGGGTCCTGTGCTGAGCCCACCTACTGATGCCCCAGCTGAGCCTTCTGCTCCTTGGATTTGGCCATGTCTGTAAGGATGCAGGTGAGCCGCAGCGTGACAATGGGTAGCAGACACTTTTCCTAGGAGGCTTCTGACTTCAAGGTGCTGGCTGAAGACATTTGGGCAGTTTGACTGGCCTGGATGAGAGCACCTGAGGAAGGAACATGAGGAGGGATGAGAAGAGACATCTGAAGCCGGGATGTGGTGCCTCATGCCCTTAATCCCAGCACTCAGGAGGCAGAGGCAGAGGGATCTCTGAGTTTGGGGCCAGCCTAGTCTACAGAGTGAGTTTCAGGATAGCTAGGGTTACATAGTGGAACCCTGTCTCTAAAAACCAGAGTGGGAGAGGGAGAAGGAGAAGGAGGAGAGGGAGGAGGGAGGAGGGAGGAGGGAGAAGGGAGGAGGGATGCACTCGAGAGAGATCTGAGATGTGATCTGGCAGGGTTTTGAGTGACCTTATGCAGGGCCAGCTAGCTGTCCACCTTGATGGGTTCTCTGGGATCCTTTGTAGTCAGTCATCTCTGAGAGGTGATGTTCAGCTCAAACTCTGCTTCCTGGGCCATGGCCTGCTCCAGGGAGTGGAAGAGGTGGTTTTCTTGAAGTTGAAGTTGAGGGTGATGTGGGGTGTAAAGAGTCATGTCCAGGACCTATTCACTGTCCTTTCTTGGAATTTAATTCCCTTTGCTACCTGATTTTCTAAGCAGGGAGCTAGGCCCAAATCACTACACAGAGCAAAGGGGACCTCAGGCATCCATGAACATGGGTGGTCCACCAGGAGGCAATAAATCCCATTAAGTCAAAAATGTGTAATTCTCTTAACAGCAATTAGAGATGCCCTGGTTGTCTGGATAAGCAGGAAGTCAGTTTGGTTATTTTTGGGGGGGTGGGTGGGGGGAGCTGATTCTGAACTCAAAAGGGAAATTCAGGTATGGACCAAGTAAACAAACAAAACCCCCAGCACAGCCTCTCCCCCCAACCCCCAGGGTTTCTCTGTGTATCCCTGGCTGTTCTGGAACTCACTCTGTAGACCAGGCTGGCCTTGAACTCACAGAGATCCATCTGCCTTTGCTTCTGCCTCCTGAGTGCTGGGACCAAAGGCATGCGCTACCACCACCCAGCTGAAAGTTGGAGGTGTTTTGCCTTTTGTTTTGAGAGTGGGGCTTTTGGCCTTGTGCTCAGGTTTCTCCTGCTTCAGTCTCCCCAGTGCTAGGGACACACGTGTGGGCCACCACAAGTATCACATTGTCAGATAAATGTCAGAATCAGAGGAACACGAAGTGCTTGGGCCCTGCTCCACTCTGGGAAGCTTAGGGCTGCTGTTTTAGACAGTCTGAAGCCTTAGAATTTGGCAGGGTCTGGAGACCTTTGCCACATCACTTGTGGAAGTGGGGGCAGGTGTTGGCAGCTAGAGGTCAGCACCAGGGAGGCTGCCACATGTCCTACAGAGTATAGACTCGCTCCCCAAACAAACTGTTACCTGGCCCCAAAGACCTGAGGTTTTTTGCCTTTTGTTTGTGCTGAGTTTGTGCTTTTGCAAGTTCTGGTTCCATGGCTTCTTGAGAACCATAGGACATCACTGTGATTCACCACAGACTCTAGGCTTCCAGAGACATTGGGCACTGAGCAGTGCTGTCCTGGTGTGGGAAAGAGCCCATAGGAGGGGGATTCTGCAAAAGGCCTGGGGTGAGTGGGTGCTCATAAGCAACAGGTCAGATAGCTCCATGGGTAGCATGGGGTGGGGGTGAGGGTGGGGAGTGACATGGAGGACAACATGTTATGGAAACCGGCCACGCAGACCTTGCGTGACCGCAGTATCTGAGGTGTAACCTTAAAGAAAGCCAGTCTCCTGCACCTGCATTGTCTCTTGACACCCCTAACTCAGAGGTAGCCCAGATATGTCCTCGTACTCATGTGCTAGGTGTCCACCAAGATATCATTTACTAATGGCTAGACAAAATAGGACAGGCTCTCTGACCTTTACCAATGTTCCAACATCTTAGCCAAACCCTGGTTTAGAATGTTACCCACCCAGACTAATTGCCTCTGGCACTGTTAGGGAAATAAGGAAGGGAGTACAGCCTTGAAGTTTACGGAATGGGAGACTTATCCCAGGGCAAGGTCAAGTAAAATCATTCTCAGTCAAGGACTGCAACTAAACCACTCCTAAGAATTTCCAAGAGACAAGTCTCTACTAGCCAAAAAGATTAGCATAGTGGGCGGTTTTACCTAGGATGGGCGGGACCTTGAGCCGAGTGTGTGTGTGTGAGAGACAGTGTGGAGCAGTCAGCATTCCAGATAGAGGAGTCTGCATTGAGCAGATGGACTCAGTCCGCAGCCCCTCCCCAACACCCCCACCCCCGGGCCCAGAGCGCTTGGGCCCCGGGGGGTGCAGCACCAGTCGAGATTCAAGAGATTCAGCATTCTAGAGTCAGCATTTGAGATTCGAGCCTCTGTCTTCTTGGCTGGCTCACCTGCAGCGCAGCAGGACTCCAGCCAGGCTCATGCGTCCTGAGTGTGCTTGGAGCCCGAGGGCTCCTGAGTGTGCTTGGAGCCCGAGGGCGCTGCACCAGTCCAGAGGAGATGGCTGCTGTTTTTAGACCCAGTATATTTTAGATGGCCTCAAATGTACCTTGACTGCTGAGCTGCCAGATTCATCATTTCTCTTTTCCAATGACTGTAAAAGTCTGATGCCATTTTTAAGAAATACATTCAGATTCACACACCCTTGTGTCGGCTCTGTTTGTCACTCTTCGCCTATGCCTCGTCGACCTGACTAGGACCCCGTTTCTCCCTCGGGTTGAAAGAGGCCCAGATTGGCCGGCCTGCGGCAGAAACCCTGAAGCTGGAGGAGACCAGTGATCAATGCCAGATGTGGTCAGGGCAGGCACTGACCTGGAACTCTAGGGAACAGGTTTGCAGATCCTTGGTAATGTGGAGGGTAAAACCCAGCCCAGGACAAGAGAAGAAGGGATGGATCTGAGCTGGGTATTGTAT
>JADRCD010203932.1:17500-22346 GCA_019843815.1 Montemys delectorum
CTGTGTGTTCTTTGCCCAGTCTTGCCCAGGGTAACATTGTATAGTATGATGGATGCACTGCTATAAGGAGGATGTCAACACAGGTGAGGCCACAGTCACCACAGAAAGGGGTCTCTTGGGTCACCTTTTAAAAAAAATGTTTATTTATTTTTATTTCATGTGCATTGGTGTTTTGCCTGCATGTATGTCTGGATGAGGATGTTGGATCCCCTGGAACTGGGGCTACAGACAGTTGTGATCTGTGGGAACTGGGATGTGGGTGCTGGGAACTGAACCCAAGTCCTCTGGAAGAGCAGCCAGTTCTCTTCACTATGAGCTACCTCTCAGCCCAAGTCACTTTCTATCTGCCTCTACTTCCCGCCACCTGCATCCTGGCACTCCTTAAATGGTTTTCCATTCCAAAAATTTGTTTGTTTGTTTGTTTGTTTTTCAAGACAGAGTTCCTCTGTGTAACAGCCCTGGCTGTCTTGGACTTGCTTTTTACATTAGGCTGGCCTCGAATTCACCTGCATCCACCTGCTTCTGCCCCCTGAGTGCTGGGGTTAAAAACTTGTGCCACCATCACTGACTTTCGATGTAAAATTGTTATGTTAAGGGCTGGAGAGATGGCTCAGCAGTTAAGGGTGTGTACTAATCTTACAGAAAACCCGAGTTTGCTTCTCAGCACCATACTGAGTTGCTTGCAACTGCCTCTAACTCCAGCTTCAGGGGCATGTGACAACCTTTTCTGGCCTCCACAAGCACCGTCTAGGTGCGCATACCTATACCTACACACAACATATAGATACGCAATTTAAAATAAAATAAAAAATATGCTATGTGAAGCCAGGTGTAGCACTGTAATCCTAGCACTTGAGAGGCTAAGGCAGGAGGACTGGGGAGTCTAAGCTGGCCTGGGCTACATATGGAGATAGTGTCTCAGGTAGACAGATAGGCAGACAGGTAGAGAGGCAAACAGACAGGTGGACAGACATTTTGTAAACATACTCATGAAGCACGTGATAGATTAGAATTGGTCTTTACAATCAGCATTATCCGCTAGAAGTCACAGGCAATTGTTTGTCAATACTTTATTCCTTTTTCTTGCTGAGTAGTGTTTCGTGGTATGGTTGTGCCATGGTTTATCTAGTCTGTTTAAGAGCATGAGCTTTTTCTTCTGGTTAAAAATGTATTTATATTTTTGTCTGTATGAATGCACATGTGTTTGTGTGGGTGCATGCCATATGTGTGCAGATGTGCAGAGGCCAGAAAATGACATCAGATCCACTGGGGCTGGAGTAGCAGAGAGTTGTGAGTCATCTAACATGGGTCCTGGGAACCAAATTGGAGTTTTCTGGATGAGCGCCTTTTAACTGCTGAGCCGTCTCTCCCACCATCTCGTTTCTTTTTGTTGCTATTGTTGTTGTTTTTCCTAAGGCAGGTTTTCTTTGTGTAACAGCACTGGCTGCCATGGAACTCACTTTGTGGACCAGGCTGGCCTCGAACTCTGCTCCTGAGTGCTGGTACTAAAGTCATGTGCTGCCACCATCCATCTACCATCTTGTTTCTTTTCTCATTGTTATTTTGCTACTATGAATAAAACAACTGTAAACCCTCGTGAAATGTTTTTATGTGAACAGATCTTTTTCTTTTTCTTTTCTTTTTTTTCTTTTCTAGAAGGAATGCCCAGGAGTGCTAATGTTGAGTCACATGGTGGTTCCATGTTTGGTTTTACTGGGAGCAGGCGAGCTGAGTGGCCATCCCACTCTGAACTCCCACAGTCGGGTCTGAGTGAGCAGTCTCTGGCTCCTTGCCAGCATCTGTTGGCGTCACTGTTTTTTATCTTAGCTGTTGTGATAGGTGTACAGTGATGCCCTGCGGTTTCAATTTGCCCTTCCTGGTGGCTAACAGGGCTGCCTCTCTCTTCACGAGCCCTTTGCTGTTCTCATGATGAAAAAGTCTATCTTTTACCTGTTCTCCAGTAGGAATGTAGGAATGTTTGTTTTTTCAATGCTGAGTTTTGAGAGCTGTCTGTAGATTCTAAAAGGGAATATTTAGTCAAGTGTGTGGTTCCCAATTGTCCCCATTTTGTAGCTTCTCAATTCTCTCTTTTGAAAAGATTTATTTATTTATTTATTTATTTATTTATATCATGTGGATATGTACACATGCCTGCATGTATGGATGCCCTGTATGTTAACTATGGAAGCCAGAAGACCATGTTAGATCCCCTGGAACTGGGATTGTGAACCTCTATGTGGGTGCTAAGAATGGAGTCCTCTGCAAGAGTAGAAAGTGTTCTTAATCACTGGGTCACTTCTCCAGCCCCTCTCCCCTGGCTTTTTTTCAGGACCGGGTTTCTCTGTGTAGCCCTGCTATCCTGGAACTCTCTCAGTAGACCAGGCTGGCCTTGACCTCAGAAATTTGCTGGCCTCTGCCTCCTGAGTGCTGAGATCAAAGGCACGTGCCACCACAGACTGGCTTTAGATTTTATTTTTAAAGAGAGTTTTGCTAGTCTTGAAACTCCCTGTGTGGGCCAGGCTAGCCTCAAACTTTTCATGGTCTTCCTGCTTCTGCCTCCCATAGTATATCATTACAGGTATGTGCCACCACACCTGGCTAGTTATGTATTTTTAATTTTTTATGTCTTTTCTTTAGATCTTATAACTTTCTGGACTTAGCTATTAGTTCTCCCTTTCTTTCCTTCTCTCCCTCTCCCCCCTCTCTCCCCCTCACCCCCCCCTCTCTCTTTCCCTCTCTCCCTCTCCCTTTCTTTCCCTCTCTCTCTCTCCCCCCTCTCTTTCTCCCTCTCTCCCTCTCTCTTTCTTTCTCTTTCCCTCTCTCCCTCTCTCTTTTTCCCTCTCCCCCTCTCTCCCCCTCTCTCTCCCCCTCTCTGTATGTGTATGTACACACACTTAGGTATATGTGCAAGTGTGCATGGATTCTGGGGATCTGAACTTAGGTCCTTATGTGTATTCAGCAGGCATTTCACCAACTGAGCTTCAACCACAACTACCTGCTAAAGTTATTCATTTACTTTTGAGACAGGATCTCAAAAGTAATTTTTTTCACATACATGAAAATGGGTCTTTCCACATTTATTTACAGGTTATTAGTCTTGTTTTGTTTTGTTTTGTTGTTTCGTTTTTGTTTTTCGAGACAGGGTTTCTCTGTGTAGCCCTGGCTGTCCTGGAACTCACTCTGTAGACCAGGCTGGCCTCAACCTCTGTAGCTCTGGCTAGCCTAGAATACTAAGCTGACCTCAACCTTCTGGTATTCTTTTTCCTTGGACTCCTGGGTGTTGGGAACCACTGTGCCTGGTTTTATGACCAACTTTCTAAGTTGGCCCCCAATTTTTCTCATCTTTTCTCTCTGACTAGATGGTTGAACACCGTGTCGGAGAACAGTGGACATCTTTGCCTTGAGACCCTGATGCCGAGAGAAAGCTTGAGTATTTCACCATGTAATACAGTGCTGTCTGTGCAGTTTGTGTCTGCTCTCTATCAAGCAGAGGAAGTTCCACCCATTCTTTGTTTCCTGAGGGGTTTCCCCCCTTCATGAATAGGCATTGCTTTTGTGAAATGCTTGTCCTCGATTCACAGAGATAGTCATATGATTTTCATTAGCTGTTAATACAGTAGACTGTATTGACTGTTTTTTACATTATGGATGTCTTGTTTTATGAATGGAGTAGAGAAAAGTCAATTGACCATGATTAATTTAAGCCAAAGAGGACTGCATCCATCTTTGTACTGGAGACTGGCTGCAAGTATTGCTTGAAGTCTGTTATAATTAATCTGGCCACATACACGTCACAAGCCAGTGAGTACTCCCAAGGAACTAGGAACTGATTATCATTATTATTTTTATTTAAATACTGAGCCAGCCTTTCATCTCTGAGATAAGCTCTGATCCATCATAGTGTACAGTTCTTTGTATACTGCCAGATTCTATGTGCAAACATTTTGTTTAAGACTCTGCCATTTGTATCTATGAGGAATTGTGATTTTTCAGTTTTCTGGTTTTATATTATCTTTAAATTTTTTCACATACATGAGAATGAGCATTTCCGTATTTATTTACAGGCTATTAGTCTTTTTTGTTTTGTTTTTTTTTTGTTTTAAATTTTATTTATTATTATAAATAAGTAAACTGTAGCTGTCTTCAGATGCACCAGAAGAGGGTGTCAGATCTCATTACAGGTGATTGTGAGCCACCATGTGGTTGCTGGGATCCGAACTCAGGACCTTTGGAAGAGCAGTCAGTGCTCTTACCTGCTGTGCCATCTCACCAGCCCCTTGTTTTTGTTTTTAGAGACAGGGTTTCTCTGTAGAGCCCTGGCTGTCCTGGAACTCACCCTGTAGACTAGGCTGGCCTCAAACTCAGAAATCTGCCTGCCTCTGCCTCCCAAGTGCTGGAATTAAAGGCATGTGCCACCATTGCCTGGCACTATTAGTTTTCATGTGGATGTGGAGCTCAGAGCACAGCTCGCAGGAGTTGGTTTTCTCCTTTGACCGTGTGGATATGGAGACACCAAGTCAGGTAACAGGTAGCTCATCCCACTGAGCCATCTCATGGCCCTCTGAGCTGTCCTAAGGAAGTCTTGGTGCCTGAGTCATTTTAGCTTCCCAAAATAAGATGGGATTATTTCTTTTTCTTCTATTTTTGGGTAGAAATGGTGTAATCTTTGTTAATTAGTTAATTCTTTAAACAATTGTTTGAATTTTTCACAAAGCCCATACAATTGTAGACGTTTCATCTGGGGAATTAAAAAGAATTGGGTGTAGTTATGCATATGTGTGTGTATGTGTGTGTGTATATGTGTGTGGTAGTCATGTGTGTGTGTGTGTATATGTGTGTGGTAGTC
>JADRCD010203932.1:22356-34312 GCA_019843815.1 Montemys delectorum
TGTGTGTGGTAGTCATGTGTGTGTGTGTGTATATGTGTGTGGTAGTCGTGTGTGTGTGCACATGTGTAGTGGTTATGTATATATGGTTATATGTATGTGTATGTGGTGGTCGGTTATGTTTGTGGTGATTATGTATGTGTACATGTGTGGTGGCTGGTTATGCGTGTGTATATGTGTGGTGGTCCACATTCACCTATACATATGAGCACAGACTGGAGGAGGATGTCGGCTCTTCGGGCGTGGGCCACCATGCCTGGCTGATCCTCCAAGTCTCAGGTTTTTCTTGTGAGGTGTTCTCTTCAGCGCTAGTCACTTGTGCTTCCCCTTCCTTGCTCTGACGTTGCACATTTAGGGTTGTTGTGCAGTCTTGGTTGACAAACTTGTTTATTGTCATGTAATATTCCTCTTTGTTCCTAGTTATTTTCTCTGCTCTGAGGTTGCGTTATCTGATGTTGGTGCACTCCTCCTATTTTCTGGCGATCATTGTTGCCTGATATAGATCTTAGATTCTTCTACTTTCAGCTGCTTGTGCCGCGATGTTTGAAGTGAGTTTCTGGAACACAACTATGTTAATTTCTTAAAGTCACCAAGCCACAAATTTGGTGATACAAGATAAGACATTTTGGAGGTACTAGGGATTGAGCCTGGACCTTGTACACACTAGGGATTGAGCCTGGACCTTGCACACACTAGGCACACAGTCTACAGTGATCTATATCCACACCATTTTTTTCTTTTTCGAGACAGGGTTTCTCTGTGTAGTCCTGACTGTCCTGGAACTCACTCGGTAGCCCAGGCTGGTCTCAAACTCAGAAATCCACCTGCCTCTGCCTCCCAAGTGCTGGGATTAAAGGTGTGTGCCACCACTGCCCGGCGCCACACCAATTTTTATTCTTTCTTTGGAGACAGACTCTCCCTGAATTAGCCAGACTGGCTTTGAACGCTCCACACTCCTGCCTTAGCCTCCCCCAAGCCTCGAGAAGATGCACTTGGTCGGAATTGGTACCTGTGAACTAAAATCAAGGTATTCATAAAGCCATGGCATCTTTCCTTTTGCTATGGCCACATCTCTCCAAATGTGTCCACACCAAATGTGTCCACCAAATGGGTTCATTCTCCACACTCCTTGTGCCATGTATCCTTTTGCTTGCTTCTTAGGATGACACGTAAGGCTCTTGAGATAATCCAGGAGAACCCAATCCTGCCCACACAGTCTCTTTGTCTACAATAACTCTCCCAGAGTCTGTGGGTCAGAACCTGGCTCTCTCTGGGAACACTCCTTAGCCCCTTCCGAGGGCACAGAGTTAGGTCTAGTCTCCACACTGGCCTAGCACTGTGGGTAGGGGCAAGGCTCTTCCATGGTTTGCCTGCGGGAGGGCAGAAGGGCCCTCCCCACTTACTTGCTTAAGAACACTAGACTTTGGAGGACTTTTTGGTCTGTATCTCGTGATGTTTTGGTGTGATGCCATCGTTCCCCAAGTCTGCATTATTTGGGGCGAAAGAATACATATGTATTCACTTGGAACCCTGAGTTGCTGGGGCTCCAGCAAAGGCACAACGCCTGCTTTGTGTGCCTTTCATACTGCCAAGGGCTCACTACTGTCACTGTAAGGCAAAGGCGCTCCAAGAGTGGTGGAGAAACATCACTCCTGCCCGACTTCTCCAAAGACCAAATGCCAATCTCTCAATCCTTTATTACCCCAGCACAGTACAGCACAGTACAGTACGGTCTTCTCCCTATTTGTGAAGCAGTGTCCTGTATCCCAGGCTGGCCTATCATGTCTAGAGGATGACCTGGAATCGCTCGCTGATCTTCCTGCTCCCCAGCTCAGGTGCTGAGATGAGGCATCTGTACCACCTGGTGTTAACTTTCTTTCTTCTGCCCTCCTCTTCCTGACAGCGGTTTTGGGAAGGTCCTCTGCCCGGCATGATTGCTGGCTCTCCCTGGGTCAGCACAGCCTGCCCCCTGCTGGTCGTGGGGGTATGATTCTGTAGAGAGGACGGACAGCTTGGGTTTTGAGTTAAGAGATCAGCCACCTCATACACACTGACAGCAGAACTCAGAGACTCTTGGCTCCTGGCTTTTGCCTAAGTCGGAAGGGTCCATGTTTTGTCCCGACTTTCAAAGCCTTTTTGTGACTTTTCATTTCATGATTGCCTGCGAACTATTGCTTGCCTTCTGATGAATCCCTGAGATAGCCTAACTATTTAGGCTCGAGCTTTGTTGCTTGCAGGCAGCGCATTCTGGCTGGAAGTGCTGTGGGAAAAGAGGTCCCTGTTAGAAGGGCGTGGACCCAAGAAATGTGTGTGTGTACGTGTGTATGAGGCTTCAGTGGGTGTGTGATATCCCAGAGGCTTGGGGCTGGAAAAGTCTTTAGAAATCCTGTGGGATTCCACCTACGGAGTGGGTTCTCTTACAACATCTCCACTGGCTGCCTCCAGCGCTGCTTAGAGGCTCTTCCAGAAGTGGATGACTCCCTTAGGCAGCCAGCATCACCCTTGGCTGCTTCCAGCCATTTCTTTCCCTCATCAGCTGGAGTCGGATGCCACCCAGCACTATATGTACACTATATGTACACTTCCCCCAAGGGCCCCCCTCCACCTAGGAGGCTCTTCACAGACTTAGGACAGGAGAATGTGCCCTGGCCTGACGTCCTTGAGACAGCACAAAGCTCAGGTTCCCAGGAGTTAGGCCACCACCCCTAGAGGGGATCTTTAATTCCAGTTAAACAATGTTCACTAACAAGTGAGGGGCATGGGCAACCCAGGCACTCAGAAAAGGTCAAAGCCAGGCAGAACCACCACCGCCTCACTCTGGACCCTCTACTTAAAAAAAAAAATGTAGCCTCACATAAGATTCGCTGTTGGGGCAGCTCGCAGACACTCCTGCACTCCTGACTCACAGAGCTTAGTTCTCACTAAGTCCTTTTCACACAAGCTCCACATACCCCCCTCCTTCCCTAGTTGGCCGAAAGCTCCCTATTCTTTTTCTTTTCTTTTTTCTTTCTTTTTTTGAGTTTACAGCCCAAGTTTAAAACCTAGCAGAGCTACCTAAGTTTGCTAACTACAGGACACTCGGAAGGATGCTGCCCTCAGATTCCCACGCTGTTGGTTGTGAACATGCAAGCCAGGGGCCTGTAGGAGGCTTGGCATCGCTGTCCCAGCCTCCAAACGTAGAGCCTCAGCCCGGATTAGGGGTGGCTAAGGTCTCTACAGGTAAGCCTCTGCTCAAGCCGTAATGATGGTTACTCATTTTCTTTTGGGAGCAGCTAATTCCAATCTTAAAGTGAGATTTAACAGCCCAAAGACAGCGGGTTGGATCTGAAGTTATCGACACCATGCAAAAAGGTTCACTCAAAAAAGGCTGCAAAGTGGATTTGGATCATTGTGAAACTTGGATCCTGTCCACAGAAACCGTCACATGCTTGATGTCACCTGGATTTTGGGGTCAGCTCACCTTATGATGCTCCCCTCTGTCAACTCAGGGACTTCCCAGTCTCTTTGCTCCCTCTCAGTGTCAGCGCTGCAGAAGGTGGCATCCCCAGGTTCTAGGTTCCTCTCCATAGGTCTTGGTCCACCTTGAGGGAGATAAAGGGTGGGAAGAAGGCTCAACAGGTAAATGAACTGCTGTCAGCACCACTCTGATGACCCAAGTTCAGTTACTGAGAAAGCTGGACACGGTGGTACACGTCTATACTCCCAGCACTTGTACAGTGAGATGGGAGGCAGAGACCAGAGAGTCAATCACCCAGAAGCTTATTAACCAGTTAACCTTGAGCACAGACAACAGCAGCAGAGACAAGAGACTCCCTGCCTCAAGGTGCAAAACAAGAACAGACTCTTGAAAGCTGTTCTCTGGCCTATACACATGTACCACAGTACAAACGTACTTGTACTTAGACACACACTCGCACACACAGACACACAGACACACAGACACACAGACACACGCACAGACACACACCCACACTGACACACATATACAAAGAAGAATCTAAATCTTCCACTTTAGGAGACAAAGTCCTTCTACCCACAGTGGTGTGTGTGAGTGTGTATGTGTGTGAGTGTATGTGAGTGAGTGTATGTGTACATGTGTGTGAGTGTATGCATGTATATGTATGTGTATGTATGTGTGTGTGAGTGTGTATGTGTGTGTGTGCATATGTGTGTGTATGTGAGAGTATATTGTGTGAGGTGTGTGTGTGTATCCCTTGAAAGACTGTGGTATGAGTGAGTCGCCCATGATTCAGTCAGCTAGTGCTACATAACAAGTTACTCTGAAAGTTAGTGATGTACAACAGCAACAGTTTTTTTTTTTGTTGTTGTTGTTTTTTTGTTTTTTTTTTTTTTTTCACCCCACAGTTTCCGTGCCTTGGCTCTATTGGATCCTCTTCAGGTCCTCATCTTGGAACCACCTGTCTCACTCATGTGGCTGCTGATAGTACTCAGATGCTTGTCTCTGTGTGTTTAGTGCTACGGAGGTCAAATCCAGGGTGTTAGGCTTAGTAGGCAAGCCTTGTTCTGCAGGACTACATCTCCAGTGCGCAGAGACCTCAGTTAGGAGTCTGGAAGCCCTTTCATGTCATCATCTTATGAAACTCTCACAAAGTCTCACAAGTGAGTAGATGAGGCGGACTCACCTCACTGACTCTATAGCATGGGCAATGGGAAACCCAGGGAGAGAATTCTAGCCAGCAAATCAAGAGGACCAGGCCCAGCCTTCTCACTGTGTTCCTGCAAAAGGGGCTACCCATTGTGAAATCAGGATAGCCCACCCACACCTGGCTTGGGGTCTTGCCCATAGTGAATGCCTGGAGGCAGCACTCAGTTGGGTTCCTCGGATGGGGTTGCTGGAGGGGGAGAAGTCTTTGGGACTGCTTGGGCCATAGGTAACTTGGAACCCACATAGAAGCCCAGCCCTGAGCTGTCTAAGAACCAGGGAGGGACTGTGCTATTAGCCTCCCGTTTTATTGCTGGGGAGTTGAGTAGGACTGGGAGCCTGTTCTTCTGATAGCGCCTTGGGAACCATCAAAGTTATAGGTCACAGGTCGGAGCCGGCTGCGTTCTGAGACAGGAGGCCCGGTTTATCTCTTGCTGGTGTGCTGTGCAGGAGGCAATGCCAATGGCTAATGTCGTCGGACAACGAATTCAAGAAGTCCTCAGGAAAGCCTGGAAGCTCTTCCTGAGAAACAGCGTGTGTCAGGAAACAGTTCCTGGCTAGCCAGCCTGGTAGAAGTGGTGCGCTTCTTTGAGAAAGCAGCACATGCGAATCTCTTGGTAGAAAGCTGCTTCAGAGCTTTGCTCTCTCCTCTGGCTTGCGGCAGGCCCAGACCCGCCTCAGCTGGAAGGAAGTCAGGCCTCCTCCCAGGCGGGAGGAAGGGCTCTCCTGCCTGTGGTTGGGCATTGTGCTCTCCGGATTCCAAGCTGTCAGTCTCCCTGGAGGCAGGGCTCTAGGATGCTGACCCTGCAGATTGTTTTGTTAGGTTTCTCCCACAATTAATTTGGAAATTACCCACCTGCCCGCAGTCTCTCCAGGTGTCCTGTAAATCACTAGCATCTTCCTGCAGTCTCCGCTTAGCTTAGGTGTGACCAAGGTAAAGTCAAGTCCGGAGGGTCTGCAACCAAGCCTCAGCCCTGGAAGGTAGGCTTGTTTTTTAGAAAAGCCAGTCCCCTTCAGCTTTGGCACTAATCATCTAAAGCAACTAGATCCAGACACATCATCTTTAAGCCTCACACGCCCAGTGGAGATAAGTCTCTGGGCGTGTGGAGTCGCCAAGCTCAGAAGCCCAAGAAGAGAAGGCTCCAGGCAGGCAGGACTAACAAACACACAAGGATCCGGACTCCACAGCCAGGCAGGGAAATTCCTGAGACTTCTCATCCACCAGGGCTCTTAGTCCAGCTCTCTCAGAGACCACGCGGTCTTGAGCCAGTCTCCTAATACTTCACTTTCCTTGCCTGAAGTACATATGTGAGGAGGCATGCTCCACCTCAGAGCCATTGTAAGAATCCAGAGGTTAAAATCCATGTATGCCTCAAAGGCAGTGTGTTGTGTGGTAATGTTTGGGACCACTGGGCAGGGAAGGGCCCTGGCCTAGGGTCTGTGACTGACTAACATTAATTCACAGAGAAACCACGTTAGCCTTGCTATTCTTTTTTTTTTTTTTTTTAGATTTATTTATTTATTATATGTAAGAACACTGTAGCTGTCTTCAGACGCACCAGAAGAGGATGTCAGATCTCATTCGAGTAGTTGTGAGCCACCATGTGGTTGCTGGGATTGGAACTCATAACCTTCTGGAGAGCAGTCGGTGCTCTTCCCCGTTGAGCCATCTCACCAGCCCCCAGCCTTGCTATTCTTTACAGCCCCCCATGAGGTTGTACTAAATCAGTGGTTGTCAACCTATGGGTCACAACTACTTTGGCAAACTTCTTTCTCCCAAAATATTTATGTTATGATTCATAACAGTAGCAGAATTAACAGTTGTGAAGTAGCAATGAAAACAATTTTATGTTGGGGGTCATCACAACATGAGGAGCTGTATTAAAGGGTGTCAGCACTGAGAAGGCTGAGAGCTACTGGGTTACATGATTCTTGATAAGACCGGCAAAAGGAGTCTTAGGGAAATGAACCAAGGATCAATCTGACCTCCAGGACTGGACTCCGAAAGGTCACCTTCTGCATCAGCTGACACACACTTGGCTTAGGCAGCAGGAAGCTCAAGGACAGACTCAAACTTGAGAGTTATGGCTTATTTCCAACAACAGAACCCACAGGTAGAATGGTGGCTTCCAGGGTTGGTTCAGCTCGGTGATGTCCCCAGGCTCCATGTATTGTTAGGCCTCATATGGCTGCCAGGTTTCCAGAGGTCACACGCAACATCCAGAGGTTTAAAGGAAGGACCGTTGCTCTATTCTCATTTTTGAGGACAAAGAAATGACTCACAGGCATCTCACTGGCTGAGGAAGTACCCGTAGCAAGAGAGGGATTATCACCATGACTGCCTAAGAAAGGTTGAGGTTTAACCAGTGGGTACCCTAAGTGGGTAAGGCTGCCTCCCAAACACACAACTAACAGAAATTGGAACCGAATTCAGGCTATGTGTGCAAAGGAGTCGGGAAGGTGGTCCGCTGGCTGTTCTTCCATCAGGGGGAAGATGGAATGTTTTAATTTTGTCTCCAGCAGCACCTTGTACCCTTGTCCGGTATCTGGTCACCCCCAGCTATGCCACCAAAGGGCTGGGGACTGTGACTTGGCAGAGCACTTGTCTGGCATGCACAAGGCCTTGGGTTCAAACAGCCCCTGTGGCCCCATGAGCACCTGGCCATGGAAAAGGAGGGAGGGCTCTTAAAACAAAGGCAGAATAGTGGGGTGAATTTTTGATGAAAAACTAGAGTAAGAGAAAGCAAAGTGTTACACTGGTGGAACCGTGAAAACACACAGAACATGACTTTCTCACAGTGTGAGGATGCTGAGAACACATTAATCCCCATCACCGAACCCTCTGGCCCTTAGGTCCAGCTCTTTCTATGAAAAGGTCTGGCCCAGCTGAGAATGAACTGGGCCACACACTGGCTGCTGGGTGAGGACAGATGGACAGATGGAGAGGCATCCGGAAGCTCTGGTAACAAAGTTTAGAGAGAGGAGGGTCTCCACTGGAGCCAGGATGTTTAGGTTAGCCAGGAGTTAGGTGGTTCACAGAAGGGCTGGTCTCAGAATCGGTGGTGAACAGGACTTGTGGGGTGTTTAGAAACAGCAACTGTCATGGCAGCTGAAGCTTAGGGTGCAGGCATGGGGAACGAGGGCAGGGAGAAGGTGGCAGAAGGCATAGGGGTGAGACTCGGGCTATATGTCACAGCCAACCACATAAGCAGTGGGAGCAGAGTGGAGCCAGGAGGGGAAGGCACCTCTGGGACCATTGCTAGCTGCTGGTGGCTGAAGGCAGAGGCTAGAGAGGGCTAAGCTCTATCAGGTTCTCTTTATTTCTGTGTCTCCAAGCCTGCAGAACCATAGCTGCCCTGCTTTGGCCACCTCATCCAGAAGCAGCTCCAGGTTCCCAGGGACTGAGATCACCAGCCTGAGAGACCCACCCTGACTCAGCTTCCCCATCCCCTCTTCCCTCTGGGAAGGGCTGATACCCAGATCCCTGGATCTTTCAGACTCTGCCTTCCTGTACCTTGGAAACCCTCTGGGCTCAGCTGGAAATCTGAGCTTTGGCTCTCAGAAGAGGGGGCACGGAGCTGATGCCAAGCAGGCTGAGCTCTACAGGGAGCAGATAGTGTGCCAAGCAATGAGGACCCACTTGGCTGAAGAGGCCGCTTTAATCTCAGCTGAGGAAATGGCCAGCAGACAATGGACCAGGGCTGGAAAGACCTGGCACCAACTCATTAAGGGCCTACCTCTCCCTGCTCCCTCTCTGCCAATCCACCTCGGTTTTTCCTTATTTTTTTTTTTTATGGAAAAAACTTATTATTTATCTTTTGGGACAGAACCTGGCATTTCCCAGGCTAGCCTTGAACTTACCACGTAGTCTTGATCTGATCCTCCTGTCTTTGCCTCCTTATTGCTGGGGGTACGCGTTTGCACAACCACACCTGGGGTCTAAGGTGCTGAAGAGGGAGCCTGGGCTTTCTACACACTGGCAAGCACTCTTCTCACTGAGCCACATCTCTAGCTTCACCTCTTGACTTTTCCATCCCGTCCCGCTCCATTTGCTTTGAGAGACTGCTTTCCCCCAGGCCCCTCTTGGCCCCATGTTTCTGAGTTCCCTTCATAACCAGCCAATGGCTAGTGTATCTGCCCATACAATGGGGGCCTTAACAGGGAAGCCTCCTGCCCTGGAAACTGCACTCTGTCTCGGGCCAACAGCCCTCACCTAGCCCCTGCCACAGCTGATCACTTCTCCTTTCAGAGTTTTCTTTTAGGATGACTGCCAGATTTAGTGTCCCTTGCTCAGATACCAAGGACAGGGAAAGGTCTTGTGGGAAGGTCTCAAGCACCTCTGGGCTCCACAGAACGCACACTCGTGGTTATTCCTGCGGATCCCCACACTTAAGAGTGCATACGAGATCTATGAGCACAGAGATGTGTGAGCCCAGGCTTTCTTCTGCAGTGTGAGTATGCTGCAGTGTGATCCTGGGACGAGTGTTGTCCCAGCCTGTCTTTCATGGCCATCAGAATTGCTTTTCATCAAGCAGTCAAGCCCTCCCCACCCCCAACTCCAGACATTTGGCCACGCCCATCCAGGAGTCAGCACTTCCAAGGAAGAGGATGGGCCACTGAAGCCCAAGTGTCAGAATGGTGTGTGTGTGTGTGTGTGTGTGTGTAAACTCTTTAGGGCATCCAGATAACTCAGGCTGATTAGAGAGGACTCTTAGCCCACACTGAGTGAGAGAGAGGCAGGGGATTGCTTCCTGCCAGCTGTTGTGCCCCAACAAGAAAGTTGCATTTTTAATATATTAACTGTATTATATTATAGTAGTGATTTGCTTGCATGCATTATTGTCCACCATGTGCATGCTTTGTGCCCATAGAGGTCAGAAGAGGGCATTGGATCCTTTAAAACTGGAGTTATAGATAGTTCTGAGCTGGCATGTGGGTGCTGGGAATCAAACCCAGACCCTCTAGAAGAACTCTTAACCTCTATGTCTCTAGTTCACAAATAAATCTGTTTTAAAAAGATGTGTTCAAGTGTGTCCCTGGAGAATGTCATTGCCGGCAGGCAGTGCAGCTGGAAACACATGGAGTGGGTGCACACAAAGGCCAGAGACTCAGAAGGAGATCCAGGGAAGAAGGTGCTGTGCTCGGTCCCCGCGTGCCCCTGGCGACTCCCTCCCGCCTGGCCTCTCTTCTCTCTGCAGCCACGAGGCAGCAGCACACTGTGGTGCTGCCTTAGGGTTCTTGGTCAGAAACGGGGCTTCTGGAAGTTATTGGGGGGGGGGGGTTCTGCTCTTCTTAAAGTAAAATAGTTTCTTTTTTTTTCAAAGCTCTGTTGTCTCAGCTAGGGCATTTGAGCCCATGACAGCTTGTTGAAAGACAGGTTCTGGTCCAGTGGGATTCACTGGGACCTGAGATTGTGCACTTTCAGCAAAGGGTTGGGAGAGGGGAGGGGGATGGGAGTTGGAGTGGGGGTGGGTGGGTGGGTGGCAAGGGTGCTGAGGAAGGCTTTTAGTGGAAACACTGGAGCTCCTTCAACCTCCCAGAAGTACACTCCAAATTCAAATGACCAAAGCAAGAGGAGTTAGAGAACATGGAGACCTGTCCCTAGTTTTACAAATGGTTGAAACTGAGGCCTATGGGTGTGAGATGGACCGCTATTAAAAATCACTCAGCATCCCAATTCCAGGCACACCCTGGAGCTTAGAGGCTGGGCACTCAGCAAAGTCTCAAGTTCCAGGTTCATGGCTTCTACACACGTACCTAGGGATACTCACCAGACTGCACACCACATACCTGCAAACAAATACAGGCTGCATACTAGCATCTCTCTCTCTCTCTCTCTCTCTCTCTCTCTCTCTCTCTCTCTCACACACACACACACACACACACACACACACACGCATCCACACCAACAAAAATATTGGCAGAAACACAAGGGAAAAGATCCCAGCCTCCTACATTGGGAAAACAAAATAAACAAAACAAGACAAAACAAAACAAAAAATAAACAAAACAAAAAATAAACAAAAAACCTACAAAAGGGAACTGTGGGGTTAACTGTGGGTCGACTTTAGGTCTCTTTGTGTTCTTGTCTGTTCCGGAGTTGTTTTGTTCCTGAGACAGGAGAGTCCAGGCTGCCTTGGAACTCAGGGTGGAGCCAGGCTGCCTCAGCCTCCTAAGTGCTAGGATTGTATGTATGAGCCACCAGGCTCCTTTTCTTTCTTCCTCTTACTTTTTTTTTATCTTCAGAAAATAAAGAAATATTCTGATTTTATAATAAAAACTAATTTTAACAAAAACAATTTTGCACAAACCTCGTAGAACATGGGAGCGTACTTTTAGTGAACTGCACTCGCAAGTAGCAGATTCGCGTCCGAGTGGAGGAGATCGCTGACATGCGTCCGAGTGGAGGAGATGGCTGACGTGCGTCCGAGTGGAGGAGATGAGCGGACATCTTCTGCAGTTGAGCCTTTTTACTCTTCTGGGATACGGCGGGGAAGAGAGGTGCGGCCCGCAAGGCTGGCTTCGGTCCCCTGCGTCCCTTACCTTCCTCCTCAGAGCTAGGCAGTATGGTGTCTTTCAGCTCCGGGAAGGAAGCGTTCTAACCTTACTAAACTACCCAGGGCGAAGTCTGCTTTTGTCGTTAGTTTCCTCACCTTAATTGCAAAGCAAAATAGATTTGAAAGAAATGTTACCGCTCTGGGGCAAATTCTAACGAGCCTTGGGCAATTAGGGAAGAGAGCTTCTAATTACCCCGCAGCCCGCAGCGTCTTCATGACTCTGGGATGCTAGGCCTGCTGACCTGCAAGCTGACTTTCTGTGCCACTACAGAAAGAGGGGAAGGAGAGAAAAATAACCGCACTTCTGGTCTCAGAACAAACGGGAGTCGGACGGAGGGTCTGATCTCACAGATTTGGAGGAGAGCTCCGAGGACCAGGACCGTGCACTGGAATGTTCTCACCTCGCGAGAGCATCCTGTCACCCTGCTTCTCTGGGTGTCCTACGGGACCCATGCGGCCCAGGGGAGATGCGTAAGGGCCGTTGTGGCCCTCAGGCCATGGTCCTGGTCTTCTAGGAGTCCTAGACCCGCCCTACGGGCCGCGGTCCCACACACCCACTTCCCTCGGAGTTGCATCTTCCATGAACACTGACTCTTCCTTTGGCCAGAGTCTCAGCAAGTGCCCAAGCCCACGCGTTATGGATGCGAAGACCCAGCTTCCGGTCTGTCTCTTTAGCCCGCTTTACAGCATCAGGGCACTCAAGGTTTCTGATAAGGCAGGCTTTTGCCCCCCACCCACT
>JADRCD010203933.1:0-24208 GCA_019843815.1 Montemys delectorum
CTAGATTGGCTAATTCATGATCTCTAGGGATCTGCCTGTCTCTGCCTCCCCAATGCTAGGATTACAAATGAATGATATTGTGCTCAACTTCTTATGTGGGCCTCAAGATTGACCTCAGGTCCTCATTATTGCATGGCAAGTATTGTTTTTCAGAATTCTTTACGTATTCCAGATGCATGGCATTTCTTGTTTGCATGCATTGATAGTTTGAAATTATTTTCTCCTAATCTTTAACCTGCTTTTCATCTTCTCCCCAGGGTCTTTTATAGAACAAATTATAGGGGAATTAGTCCAGAAAATAAAAGAGCCATGTGTATTGAAAAGAAAGCAATAGATCAATTTGCAGATGACATAAACTCATCTATGTAGAAATGACAAGTAACTAAGCCACAAATAAGACTCAGAATAAATGAGCTTGACAAGGTCATAGGATAGAAAAGCAACATGCAAATATCATTTGCATTTCTATGTCTTATTTTCATTGCAACAAATATGGGAAAATTGAAAGTTAAAATAGTAAATTTCTGATTTGGTCAAAGAAAATGAAATAGGATAAATTTAACAGAACACTTAAAGAATTTATATCCAGAAAATTGTGGAATGTTTACCAAAGAATCTGAAAAAGACCTATTAAATGAGGAAATATATAATATATTCATATATTTGCTGATTCAATACAGGAAAGATGTCAGTTCTCCCAAAAATTTATATAGATACAAAGTAATTTTTACCACAAGTCCAGAAGGCAAGCTATGATTACTAGTTTTATGTCAACTTATCAGAGATTAGAGACATATTTGGAAAGAAGAAATCTTAACCTAGCAAATGCCTCCAATAACACCTGCCATGGGCAAGTCGGTGGTGTACTTTCTTGACTGATGATGGATGTGGGAGGGCCTAGCCCACTGTCAGTTGTGGCATCCTGGGGCAGGCTGGTCATGGGAGGTAACCCTGTAATCAGCACTCCTCCTGCCTCTGAGCGTAGCCTTGAGTTCCTGCCCTGACTTCCATCAGTGATGTATTGTATGTGGCATGGAATTGTGAGCTGAAATTAACCCTTTCTCTTCAGGATGTCACAATGTTTTATCACAGCAATAGAAATCCTAACTAAGGCACAAACTAATCACAAAATTTACATTGGAAAACTCAAACTCTAAACTTGCTAAGACAATTTTGAAATGTAAGAATAAAGTGTAAGGAATCATTCTATCTAATATTAAATCTTTTACAAAGTTACAGAGATCCAAAAGTTGGTACTGGCAGCAAAATGAGAAACATAGATCAATTCGACAGAGTACAGACCAGAACAGCCCCATGGGAACAGTCCAAGTACTTTATTTTTGATAAAGATATACTGGCAATTCTGTGAAGGAAGAAGAAACTTCTCAACGTTTCTGGAACAACTGGTTATCCAAGGCCAAGAAGGAAATAAGAGAATAATTCTCAATTAAAACCTCATGCTTTACATACTCAACATAGAGTATGGACTTGGGTCTAAAATATAAAGCTTGAATTTCTCAAAATCTAGGTTCCTAGACTTGATATTTGAAACCTGATGCATAAAAAGGGAAACTAAGTAAAAGTCATTAAAATTAAAACTTCTATTTCTTTGGGAGCTTTAAAACTGCAACAGTGCTGGGTAAAATTATGGCAATAAATCTACAGTCCTCAACCTTAATTTACTGATGGCAAAAGAAGCTTTGCTGAGTTATCTTATCAGAACAGACACAGTCTTTCAAGTGTGGTTGTAGTGGCCAACGACAACTACCACATCTACAACAGACAACAATAACAAAAACAACAACTACAATTACTACAACTACAACAACTACAATACAATGGAAATAACTGAGAAGAAATGAAGAGTAAAAATATCAAACAAATTTTACTGGAATTAGGTCTCCACATATAATTGTGTTTTATAATAATTATTGTTTGTGATGTGCTAAAACCACACTGGTATTATTCACAAAGATGTGCTAGATAACAAAACAAAGGAACCATTAATTTAATTGCCATTCATAATAAGAAGGCATTTTTACAAAACCAAAAAGATTATTTTATAGAGTAGTAGATTAGAAAGCCAACAAAAGCATATATTTAGCATTTCACATATTACTACTCAATAGACTTCTCACAAAATAGTGTTTGAACTGCTAACAGTAAAAATCATATACAGTCGTCAAAAAAGGTCAAAATGCTCTAATGATTTCTTTCTTTGAAATTTTGGTAAATAGTAACTGGTTAACAGTTACTATATGCCGATGATAGAAAAAAGGAAACAAGTTTTGCTGAGAATATCTGACAAACCCTTGACGTTTTCTTCAAGATAGGAACTAGTTTGCTTTCAAATGTTATAAGGGGGTTTAACCTAACTTGATTAAAAATTAAAGTGACTCTAAATATCAATAAGCAGACATAAATGGTTGTGTAAATAGATGACAAAAGACAGTTATTTCTAATTGTGCCCTCGGTCAGTAAGTTTGGGAACTAGCTAATGACAGGGAATGACAACAGTGCTGTTGAAGGAATCTATAAATATTGCTAACAGTGATTCATTCAATCAGTGTGTGACTGGTAGGGCACATGATACACTCAAGAAGTTTCACTTTGGCCAATTGTGTTCTCATGCTGACAAATGCACCCAGTTCTAAGCTGTAGAAATCCACAGCGCCGCAGCACAAATGTGACTTGCAGCTTATATTTCACAAGATGAAATTCGGGCATAAGTCGCAATGACACACACAGACAAGAGAAGGACTTTAAATCAAAAAGTAAATCAGCACATGGTTTCTTAGGAGTCCTCTCTACTAACAAAGCAAAAAGCAAAGCCCAGTGCCTTCCAGACAAGACGAGGTAAATACCACTGTATAAAAGTTAAAGTATATAAAGAAAGACGTGTTAAACTGCAGCTTGTTCTCCCCAGTGCATCAAGACGCTCTTTATTGCATCAGCTGCTGGTTAACAGTTACTATATGCCGATGATAGAAAAAAGGAAACAAGTTTTGCTGAGAATATCTGACAAACCCTTGACGTTTTCTTCAAGATAGGAACGAGTTTGCTTTCAAATGTTATAAGGGGTTTTAACCTAACTTGATTAAAAATTAAAGTGACTCTAAATATCAATAAGCAGACATAAATGGTTGTGTATTCTCCTATTTTTATATCTGTTGGGAGCAGAGGAAGACACCCTGGGCCATTGACACAGGCATGGGCATGTCAAAGTCCCAGAGGCCTTTGTACAGAATGAACTCTGATGACAACAAACAAGCTCTGCTTAGTGAAGTTTCCCAGGCAAGTAAGCCACAGCATCCATAAGAACTTTTAGTTACTGACAGTGTGGGCTATATGGAAAGTTAAGAAACAATGGCTGTGTTCTTATTTTTAGCCACAGTATTTCATCAAACAGAAACATCATTTTTCATTGCTTTCTCAAATCTTGAACATGCTGGGCAAGCATCTACCACTGAACTATATCCTCAACTCAAAGTACCACTGAGAAAGAAAAACTGCCAAATAAAATGTGTAAGATCAGTAATAAGGCACATTTCAAGTGGAAGAAGCTATTTTGTGGGGGAACAGTGCTGCTTCGATTTGACAAAAGATAACAGGCAGCTTGTACAGTGATGTGAACAAGGATAAGCATGCAAACATTCTCAGCATTTTAGGACAGGTATCTTTTTCTGGCCATCCAGCCTACATTCATTCTTCGTAATGATATTCTGAGTTTGTTTTGGAAAACGATTATCATTCCCAGTCTCAGTCTCACGGCCTATAGTCATGAGTGATCCAAACAGGCCAGGGCCATCCTTCAGTGTTCAGAGACTAACACACAAAAAGTGAAATGCTAGGAGACATAGGCCCATGCTTTTGAAAAGAGATTCATCTTTCCCTAAGAACTGTTTTCCTAGCTCCTTCTTGATGGCCTCTGTGGGTAAACACTGAAAATAGAGCATCCATTTTTCCACCCCAGGAAGGCCTGCCTCTGTTGGAGTATGGCTGTGCAGAGCCTGAGACTTCAGGAATCTGACCTTGTCCCACAGCAAAGTAACTGCAGAACAAACCTGTCAGGGCACATGGCTCTTCACCTCCTCACTGGGATATGGACTGCACGTCCTTAGGCCAGTGTAAGAGCCACTTTCCCCAGGGCCTGCGTACTCAGCAGACATCTTCTCTTCTTCAGTACTGCAGCACAGAATAGTTCAGGAAGCAAGCTATTGTGCCACACAGACAACAGGAAAGACGTGTATAATCACCATATATCAGACTGTCTCTTACACCTCAGTTTAGGAGAAAGTAAGGGATTGCTAATTTTGGCTCATATCAATGAATACTTATCTCATTTTATGTTTAAAAAAACTGATTTTGAGGCTAGAGAGATGGCTCCCTGCTCAAGAGGACTTGAGTTCAATTCCCAGCACCCATGCTGAACAACTTACAACCGCCTATAACTCTAGCTCCAGGAGGATCTGATGTCTCTATCATCTCCTGGCATGTTCATATACATAGATACATACACACAGTTAAAAAGCTATAAATCACAGAATTGTATAAAATACTACAATAGGAAATTTGAGAGAGGATGACCAATTTACATTAAACCACCCAAATCTAAAGTAGATAGTAACATCGGCAGTTAAGCCTAAGATCCCTCATCAACTCTGAGCTCAACATTTTTCAACATGCATGCATGTCAGATTTGCTCACTGAAAGCAAGAATACTTCATTGAAATTATCTAAAAGAAACAGTAAAGCCCTAAGTGGCACACAAAGGAAGGAAATGACTGCTTACTTAGAGAGTGCCTGTTACTCTCTACACTATCCTAGCTATCCAGTGATATAAGACACATTAATCCTCACGGCAGTCCCCAGAGCCTGAAGCAAACCCATTGAGAATGAGTCTCCTAAGCTAATGTGCACTCGATGTGCTGTGCTGCTCAGAGCACAGTCGTCCAATAATCACAGGCTGTGAGAAGCATGTTTAGAGACACTATCAGCTCATCTACTTTATCACACACTTACTGAGTAGTTCTTTTCGATGGCAGAGAACACAGCGTCCACACATATGAACACCCCTGTTCGGCCTACACCAGCACTGCAGTGAACAAGGAGGGGTCCTGTAATGTGGCTCTTTCTCACATAACGGACATATTTTATGAAAAAATCTGCTGAGGCAGGAGTGCCATGGTCTGGCCATTTGGTGAACTGCAAGTGTTTTACAGATTGACTCTTTCCTGTCTGTTAAAGAGACAGAGAGAGGTTTATTGATTTCTTATATTAGACATCTCATTTCAATTTCTATTATGGTAACAACGACAATGCTGCTGATGGAGACAGTGGACACTGGCATATAGGACATTCAGAATACAGAAACCTAAGCTTGAAGTTTTTAAAAACTCTGAAAGTTGCCAGAATTATCTTTTCTCCATTTTAAAAAGGAGAACACAGGATTCAGGAATTCAGTGCATTACCACCAGGTAATGCACTAGGAGCTTCACATGGGTTGTCTACTATTTTGTCTCCATTTTTAGAGATCAGAATTGGGAGAGCTGGGAGATATATGCTATGTCACAAGGCTCACATATTTAGAGCTTGGATTTGAGTGTTTGCCTTCCAAATCCTACACTAACACTTTTCTTCTGTATCATGAGGCTGCAGGTAAACCAAGATTTCAAAGTACTTAAGAGTAAAAAGTTGCTCGCACAGTCAGAAGGATCTGCACTTCCTGCACAGAAGTCATTACTAATGCATGATCAGTGTGCTTCAAACCTTCTTAGTGTCACAAGTACCAAGTCCTAAGTGCCTTATAAGTCTGGCAAAAAATAAAACAAACTTACCTGTAAGTGTTTTGTCCCAATTGCTACTTATAAAATTCTTTTTCTTTTGCAGGTGGGGCATTTCATGTTCTAGTTAGTCCCTGCTTTTGTCTACAACTGCCCTTTATCCCTCATTATTCCTTGTACAAATTTCTATTCCATGGGCACTTACTTATGTTTCTATAAATACAGCCAAGGCAATGTCTTTTTCAATTGTCTGCTTCTTTTCTTTCTTATCGAGGACCTTTGCTACCCATATGTGATGTTAGCTTCAGTAATCCGTTTTCCAAACTCCAGAAAACACTATTTCCCATCTTAGCTCCCAAATCACCCCATATGAACCTTGACATGATCACTGAGCACAGCAACTCAAGTACTGGAGAATATAGATGTCTCTCTGCTCACTGTGTGGCAGTAGAATCTAGCACAGTAGTAGGAACTCTTGACAAACTCAGTACAGTCTGTCACACTTGGCGGCTTAAGCCACCAAAGTACATCACAGGACCATAAGCATCTGATAGCCACTCCCTGCCCTTGTGGTCCCCTTTACATTTTCTTCTTCTCCAGTCAGTTTGGCTAAACAGAAGTACAAAACTATATCTTCATTTCTAGATTACAAGGAGGTAAAAAGTTACTCTATTTTCTTCTAGAGTTGGCTGTCCTTGAACTCCCTCTGTAGGCCAGACTGGCCTTGAACTCACAGAGATTCACCAGCCTCTGCCTTCTGAGTGCTGTGATTAAAGGTGTGCACCATCACCAATAACAAAAGTTACTTTTACATTTTCTTTTTATTTACTCTCCTTTCATACAATACATCCCAACAGCAGCCTCCCTCTCTCCATTCCCCCTAGCCCTCCTCCCCCTACCTCCCCTCACTTGCAGATCCATGGCTGCTCCATTTCCCTTCAGAAAAGAGCAGGCTTCCCAGTGAAAGCAAGCAAACATGGCATACCCTCAGTATATATTCCAATACACTAGCTTATATTGTAAAACACGCATTTACAAGCAGCATTGTAAGACTTACGGACTTCTTCACAATCTGAAATATCCGAATGGTGAAATATTGAGTTATATGAAAGTTCTCCAGAAGGACACGGAAGTGTTGAAATTCCAAAGGTTCCTTCAGAGAAATGGGCCAGTAATTGTAACACTTGATAACTCCACCTTCTATCTCTCTGGTTATCATAGCAATAACATTACAATTATTTTCCATAACCATTTGCCAAAAGTCTTCTATAGTATCTGGCAGTGGTCCTTGAGTGGCAATATAAAAATACTCTTCTTCATTATTTACTATTCTAATATAGCTAGCGTTGATGTAGTCCTTGTTCTTTCCAAGAGGAACGCGTGTTGAATCATCTATTATGGAAACAGAAACATGTGGTAAAAATAATAAAAGAGTGGGCTATGCTACTCAGACTTTATGAAAGCATCTCACACAGGTAAGTCCATGAATTTCTTTACTATTCTCTCAAAAGAAAATGACACAGGGGATTATTTTCAGAAGGGCTAAGTTTAAATTGATCCCTCCTTTGCAGTGAGTTGTTGGTCTAGTTAGAGGTCTCTGGCTTCTGTGATTCTGTCAATATTGGATCCTCACTGGGACTCCTACTGGTTATCCTGTTGCCCTGTGTCAGGGGCAATAACAAATGGTATGGTATTCTCCTGAAAATCGGGGAAATCTGTAAGTTTAGGTCAACAGAGAAGAGAGTTTTTGCAAAATAGGAAAATGGTTTGGATACAAATTCTAGTATTAATGGAAGTCTACCAATGCCTGTATTCAAGCTGGGCAGCCACCTTTTCCAGTCCTTTCTCACCTTCCACTAAGTGCAGTGATATGGCAACCAAAACAAGGTATATGGCAACAAAGATGCTACTGAAAGTATTGGCTCCAAACAGCATGGGGCTTGTCTACACTGTCAGCAAGCATGAGAGAAAACTGTCATTTTGTCCCATAGTAATCTTCACTGTTCAGGCCCTTGCTTTACTGCACACAGACACCTGCGCTCTGGTCCACCAATACTCCAGCTACATTATGCTTACTTATCACCAAACAAGGTCTATGACTTCCAACATATGATACACAATTCTCTTATAGAGAGGAATAGAGAGGTCTACTGCTGAATATAGAAAAACACCAAATATTTCAAAATGGGAGGAAGAGCAGTACCTGGTGCTAACTGATGCAACATCTTGCCATCCAAGATGCTACTTTATATAAACACTTTTAGTTTTAAAAAGAAAGACAGAATATGTTGAATAATTTAGTAAAATCTAACTTACAGATACAAACCACAATTACTCAATTCAAACTCCTGTCCTGCATGTCCCATTCCATGTAGTTTCTGGGCTCCACAAATTCCCAAGTAATTACATGTTTGTTGACTCTTAAAGAAGACTTAAGTTTGCAGAAAGACATTGTATGAGTTGGGATAACATTAATGAAGAGAATTGCTAAGACCTCAAGGCCAACATCATGGAAGCAAACAACTAGTTTCTGACTGGAGAAAGGTTCATTCCACAAGATGAAACCCATACTGGACACCATTATCAGACTAAGAACCTAAGGCTAGAGAGTTATAGACCCTAGGAGACTATTATGTTAGACATAGTATTAAATCAACTCCTAATGACCTATCATCATACCCTATATTAATGTACCTCTTAGTCCTCATCAGAGGAGCTTATATTTGTACCAGATAATTAATGATCAATGAAGAGACCCATGACTGGGAAAGATTCAGAGAACAGGAGACTTCAGAATGCTCATCCCTAAATGAAACCTATATAGGAACTTCCTCCACCAAAGGCTTGGGCACCACTGCAGAAGAGGGTGCATAAAAATGTAAGAGGCAGAGAAGGTGGATGACAACAAGGAAAGTGTTTTCTGGACACAGCAGGCAGCTGCATGCGTGAACTCACAAAGATTTTGGAAGCACAGACAAGACCCACAAAGTGCAACTAGAGCAGATCCCAGCGCAAAGAGGAGAGCTGGGCACAGCTCCATCCCCAGCTGAGGTGCTACTGGCAACCGACAGATGCTAGGAGAAGCTTTCTCTTAGGTGTGCAGTGCCTGAGAAGTAACCCATGCCCTAGTAAATGCCCCACACCCAAGTGCCTGCTAAGACCCGTGTGTGTACCCCAAACCCCTGAATCCTGGCTACAGCAAGGATTCAGCCAACTAAGTGTTCAGCCAACTAGAGAATATTGTCCCAGGAGGGTTCTGTCACCTACTTAGCACTATAATTTTCTTCAAAACGTCATTCAACCATTATATCTAGTAAGTCGTCTCTTCAGGATAGTGAAGTCTGTATGAACCTCATAGAAAAAGCCACTCCTAAGAGTCACTTGCCACAAAGAGAGTTCCTTTGTGTGGCGTACCATGATGTAAGGCATTTTGTAGGTCTACAGACAGTAAATTCAGAAAAAGCATTTCATAATAGAAGTGGTTCAACATAACCTACCATCTCGGGGAATACAGTTTGGTATCAGGGACTCTGCAGTTCTCTATACTTCTTGAAACCCAGATACTTGGCAATGACTGAGTATAGCCTGATTCTTGGTGGGTGGCAAGAAGTCTGTGACGCTGAATCCATGCAGAGTCTCCAATGGTGCCAAACAGGCTGTTTTGTTTTTGTTTTTGTTTTTCATGAGCTACTGAACAATGGCAGGAGAATTGGGGGAAATAACTGCTGTCCACGGACAGTATCCTACCCACATGGTTACTGTCCTCTGTTGAAGTCACTCTTCATGAGCACTCCCGTGAGACTTAGGATTTACTTGGGGTTAGCTCATTTGGAAAGCTCTACCTATATGTCTTTTCCCTAGACCTCCTTTGTTACTACTTTTTCAACTATGTTCCTTCCAAGGCCTTGACTATCCATCCAGTTAAGGGACTGGATATCACCTAAGCTTACCTGCCAACCATTTCTCCAAGAAAAAATGAACAACCAAGTACAGCAAGCAAGGTTATTCCCAGTAGGTATAATTCCTTTCACCATTACACTTCAGAAATGTCTCAAAAATGAACTACAATAGTGTAATTGTCCAGTGACACAGGTGAGCCTCAGAAACAATTCAGAACCATGTCAAATCCTGCTTCCCCTGTCAATTGATCATAGAGAACTCCTCATAAGAACATAAGTACAAGTTGAGGAGAGAAACTAGTGTACCAGGAATGAAAATCATGGATATTTGGACAATTTTTTGTCATAGAACTTACTTGTGTCTTTAAAGTTGTGGTGGTTTGAATAAGAATGGGCCCCATCAGCTCCTATATTTGAATGTCTGTTCCCCAGTTGGTGGAACTATTTGGGAAGGATTAGGAGGTCTGACCTTATTGTAGGTGGTGTGTTACTGGGTGAGCTCTGAGATTTGAGATGCTACTTCCCAGTTAACTCTCTCACTGTCTCATGCTTGTGGATCGAATGTAAACTCTCAGCTCCTGGAGTGCCACGCTGGTCTGCCTGTTGCCATGATGTTCATGGACTCCAGTCCTCTGGAAACACGAGCTCCCAAATTAAATGCTTTCTTTTATAAGTTGTCTTGGTCATATGCTTTGTCACAACAATACGAAAGTAAGTAGTCAAGGGTCTACTTAAAAAGAATCTCACATCTACCATATCTTTCTGATAAGCAAGTGCTATTGTGTATACCCAGCTTAATGGCTTGGTTGTTGATAGAGGAGCAATATCTACTTAGTTTTCTATTATGTCTCTGATAAGGCTGAAAACCTGCTTCTCCAAAAGAAAGCAGCTCCTACAGGGATTGCAGTTCATTGCTCCAAAATCCCAAGGCTCTCTCCAGCACTTTCCTCCTAGCAACCATGACATCTGCTGAATCTGGGCAACACAACAGTTTTTGGAGTTGTCTACATTTGCCACAGAGCCTTTTCTTGGGACTCCTATCTGAAAGAGGAATATGTTGCCACCGAGGGGCTACAGAGGTTCATAAGGCACTTTGCCTTTTTGGCTATAAAAGCCTAATACAGGAACTACGCCTTCTCCATTAGAAGGGAGCATTTCAAAATGTCCTACCCACTTGGACCCCTAGACATTTCATCCACAGACATTCCTTTCAGTTGTATTTTCGATTCTTTGGTATAAAGATGTGTTGTGAACAAATCCAGAGTGTTTGCTACTGTATCATTGTAATGGCCTGTGTGATACCCGATAGAAGGAAAAATGGTTGAAATCCCTTTGAACTACATTATGACAGAACTGAAAAGCGAATCTATCCCTGTGTTTAAACCGTGAAGTGAATTCTGGGCTTTGCTGATTGAAAGCAAACTACTTCTAGTGACCTCACTACACCTCCTCAAAGTGCCTTCTCAGATCGTTTGCTCATTTATTGAGGGTTATTGTTTTTTGACTTACAGAAATTCTTACTATATTATAAATTCGTATTCTTTGTCAAGTACATGTTTTGCACCTAAATTTCTCCAGGCTTGATACTTGCCATTTTGCTTTTAGAATGTTATACTTAGAAGAACAATATTTTTAAAAGTTTGATAAAGTCTAATTATTTTTTCCCTTGGGAGTTTCAAAGTTTTGTGTTCTATTGAGAACATTTTTACTAAATATAATGCTAAAAAATTTTTCTTGGGTTTAACTCCAAGAAATTGTGTTTTTATATTTTTAATTAAAGACATCATTTTATGCATATTTAATTATGTCTCTGTGTGCCACTGACAGTGTGTTTGTGGGTAGGTGTGCATGCACATGTGTGTATATGCATATGCCCAGAAGACAAGAAATGTCAGGTTCCATGAAACTGGGGTTTTAGGCAGTTGTGATCCATCTGATATGGATCCTGGGAATTGAACTTGGGTACTATGAAAGAACAGAAGTAGTTCTTAATTACTGGACCATTTCTCCAGACCCAATTCTGGTTTTTATTTTATTTATTTCTGTGAGTTATTTTGAGTTCGTTTTTATTTAAAGTATAAGGTAAAGGTTAGAAGGGTTTTCATTGTTGTTGTTGTTATATAAATATACATTTGACTGGAACATTCTCCTTATTTTTTGGCATCCTTAAATTCACACATTTTCATCTTTCCTGCCTCCTCACACTGTTATAAAGAATACTGAGAAGTTTAAGATACTACCATTATCAGTTCTGATTATGTCTTGATCCAGAGACAAGTTACAAAAAAGTATTGCCCTTGGAGTAGGAGACTTGATATATAATGTGTTCTCAAACCCCTAAGCATCTATTAAAATGATTTTGAAGTCATAAAATGTTGAATAAATGTAATGTGCTGTGCTTCCCCATGGAAATCTTTGTAATAAAGGCCTTCTTTGCTTTGTATGATGGGACAAAGCCATAAATATGACTATATAAATTGGAGTTTTAAAAATTCTTAATAATAAATAGGGAAATATGATTTTCAGGCCCTTAAAGTTTTCATCAAGGCTTTAAAAACTTTCCTGCTGATTATAAATATACAGAAAAATTTTAAGGCAAGATTCATATTTTGAACACTAACCCTAAGACATTAAAAACACAGAATTCAAGCACTTCATTTCAGTTTAAACAGAGTTTGCTCCTTTTTCATTATATAACTTAGGATGAACCTCTTACTGTGTCTTGATTGTCATATTCCCTCATCCATTTGGATTTGTTCCTATCATTTTACCCTTTATATTCCCACTGTTCTAAAACTACCTTAAAGTTCCCGTAATGTAAAGCCTGTAGCCAGCACATGTCTCCTGGGTGGCCTTCATCCTAACCACCTCAACTATTCAGTGCTTTCATTTTGGTTAAGTCACCCTTCAGCAAGTCCCTCTGGGAACAGTAGTAGAGTTCCCTGTTTTGTAATAATACCACATGCTCCAAGTCAGCTGTTTATTCTATAAGGGTGTTTGTGTTCAATTTTTCAATTCTAAATTTTCTCCAGAATAATATATATGCAATGTATATGTATGTGTATGTGCATGTGCATATATATATATATATATACACATATGTACATACACACACACACACACATATATATATATATATATATATATATATATATATATATATATACGTACACACACACACATACACAATTTTGCTTCCACTCACTGCTGTGTTTGTGAGTCAGCTCTCTTGGTTAACCTGTTTGCAGGATGCTACACAGGCTTCTCACTGGGAGATGCAGGGACAGTACAGCTGCATGCTCTACTCTTTGTTCACACCACATAAACACATTTGAAAAGACATCAGGTGAAGCCATGGTATGCTGCCCAACTTTTACTGACACAGTCATTTGTACATTGAGGGGGCAGCTGTCATACTTGCTATGTTTGCGCTATTCTCAGCTAAGGCACAGTGATAACTGAAATCTGACTCATGCTGTGGTATTTCTAACAGTATGTTTTATTATTAACAATATCTGTGCAGGTTGGAGCTTGCAAAGTGAAGACTAACTAAACTGAGGGGCAAACAAATGATTTCTGGCTTTCTGAACGTGCCATCAGAACTTGCTGTGTACGTGTGATGAAGAAGTCAGGCATGTGTTCACAGGCTGCTGCTCAGATTAGACTGGCCTGTGTTACAAAGTAAGCAAACCCTAAAATAGAACTTAGGTGAATTATAGTTTAAGTGAAGCAAAAGCTCTAGGATGATTTTCCTTATTTGTAATCATTTAAGTGAAGTGCTTTGCATCTCTACACGTCCTTGTCCACAGGATAGACTTGGAAGAGGATCACATGCATGCGTACTTCACTTCTTCGAGGGTGTCTTTTACTCCTCATAGTCTTGAGAGGATCATTTTTAAAACCTTGTTTACTTTTAGTCTCTTTGAAGAGTAATTAATTGCACACTGAAGGGATAAAAATCAACATATGAGACCTTTGACCTTTCAGAGGAGCACCAAATTGTTTGCCCTCTAAAATGTTGCATAGTGGCTCACTGACCAAATTTTCAGAAATACAAACTAGTGAGTTTCAAACTGTCTCACAGAAGATGACAGAATGCACTGGCTCAACTATCTTGAGAAGGGGCTCATTGCTTTATAGCCAGGCATCTTAATCTGAATGAGCTAACAAAACAAAAGCATCTATTCTGTCTTGGAAGACACTGTGCCCCTTTGATTTGTGCTACTCTCAAATATATTTACAGAAACAATGAAAATCATTAAAGAGTAACTTGGTGAGTAGGAGAGGACTCACTCCCAAGATACTAGAACCCTTAGAAAAATCACCAAATCTAGCTTTGAGGAAACAACAAAGGTGGGCTGATGAGCTGTGGAAGAAAGAGGGGTTACCACAGCAGAGAAGGAAAGTAATTCTTGCATAGTTTCAAGGTTTAATCATATGGAAGGAGGAAAAGAAACCCAAAGAAGCTTTAGAGTCAAACACCAAGAAGAACATCACCATGACAGTACCAGAGGGTCATGGAAGAGAACAGCCAGATATCCTGACTATGCTGTAAGAAAAATCACCTCAGCAGCTGTCTGAATGAGTAGGAAAGATGACTGGTTATAAAGACAGACGTCAGCTGAGAGGTGAGAGACACTCAGCCCAGGTTGGCAGCAATGTCAATAGAGAAGTGTTGGGAGATTGGAGAAGTATTAAAGAGGTAGAAGAAGAAGAATTTGCAAGAACTTTTTGCATAAAACAAATGACTCAGTGTTCTGGCTTGAACAGTGGATGATTATATTAAGAGATGATCATAGAATAAAGTTTCCATTAAGACTGCATTACTGTATTTTTATTTCTGGATTTTTTGGGGTGGTTGAGACTGACAAATGCTGTGAGCAAATATACTGAGGAAGGTAAACTGGTCTAATTTCCACTGGTGTAGGGAAGCCATGAGTAGAGTCCTTTGGATATCATCAAAAATCAGCTACCTGTTGAGCAGCAGATTGATAAGTTAGCTTTAATGTCTAGGGCAGAGGATATAAAAAGCCCCATTGTGTTTTACTGTTTAAACAAACTGCCAGGGAAGGTAGCCAGGCTTAGGATACCAAGTAAAGGATGTCTCAGACTTTGTCTTACATGGGTGGGTAATCAAGACTAAAGGGCAGTGACAGTTGTCAGAAGAGATATCACATATCCTAGACTATGCCCGGGTAATCCAGTGCTAGCTACCAGAGTTATTCATGGTGAAGTTCAAAATTTGTGATGCAAAAAGTGGGCTTTTCCCTTTTCCCTTCTGTTAACAGGAAAATAATTTAAAATGTTCTCAGCTTACATGGAAGAATATCTCGGTATCTGTTCTTATCTCTGTTCTGTAGCTCATTCCCAGAATTGAAGTCATCAGGCATAGTCATTTGTTCTAACTCCTTCAAATATTAAAAAAGCCATGTATTTACTATTTCAAAAGAATGAAAAATCTCCCTTTGTTAAGCATTTATTATCCTTAAACTGCACATGGTATAACCTGTTACACAATGGTATATAATAAACCAGAGAAACCAGAATCTCATCCAATAAAGACTGCATACAATATCCCAAGTTAAGAGAATAAGTCAATGAGTCACTTGATTAAAAAGTGTTAAATCCTCAAGATAGTTTCTCCTTGAACACTATTGTTTACTCTTTCATGAAAAATGAAATAGAATACATAGTTCTTAGCTTCTAATCATACCATTATCATGTTATAAACAAAACAACTATAACAGAAATATTTCAACAAAAAGCTACAAGGAGGCTTACAATTTACTTCTTGAAAAAATTATAGCTGTGTTACTGCCAAAAGAATCATCTTTGTTTCAAAAGAAATTATTTAACAAGTGTTAATTCACAAAAATTTATCAATCAGCTAGTTCTAGATACTGTAATACAAAGACAAAATAAATCACTTTCCCATCCTTAAGCAGTTAATGGAGAATCTTTAACCAAATATCATGTGACTTACAGAAACAGTAATATCAGTGATAGTGTCTACTTGTGTCTGAAGATACATAAAGAAAACACCAAGAAAGTGAGCAACAGTTAACTTAGGTCTTAGTGACTATGTGAAATGTAATGTGAGTGGAAGGAAAAGCAAAGGATGGTCCTAAGAAGGTGCTTGCCTGGGTGTCAAGCTCTACGGTACTACGGCTACTTTCTCCTTCTAAAGCCAATTCTAAAACTAACTCAGAAAAAAGTCTTTAAGAAAAACCAGGAAAAAAGTCACACAAAGGTAGTAAAGATTAGTCTTATTATATGCTAAAGCTTAGAAATGTGGAACCAGTGCCTAAATAATAAAGTCAGTTTTTTAAAGTCTAAGATAAAATGCTATCATTCATTATCAAAAAATAAAATAAAATTCATAGAGTCTTAAGACAAATGCACAGATATACAATAGTGGTTTCTTCTAAAAGCCTTAAGTCAAGTTAAATGCTAACTGGATACTGAATGAAAAATTAAAATACTAAAAAAAGATTTTATTTGTGCCAGAAAGTATAAAATAATTATTATATTCTTAGACTGAAAGGAATATTACTAAAAAATGGATATAATATAAAAATCCTAAAGTCCTTTGATCACTGAATTTCAATACTAAGAATTAGTTATTCCTTCATGGTAAATAGGTACATATGCATGTGCTCATATCTATATGTCTATATATATACATCCACATTTACATATATATACACATATACATATATATACACATATGTGTATATGTGTATATACACATATCACAAAAGAAATTTTTTATTATATGAAGAGTAATTAATGTGAAAAATAATAAGCAAAAATATGAGTAAAAACTGCATGTTAATATACAATGCTTAAAAACATGGAAAGATAATTTTGTACCTTATAATAAAGAAATGACAAATCATCAACAAAACTCATGATCAACAAATGTCAAAATCTGACAGCACAAAATACTATCTTTCTAGATATTTGTTCTTTAAAAAGACAGATATAAAAAAAGCATATGAGGAATGATTGCTGTTTAAAAAGGAGAGAGTAGAACAAGCTAAATTTCCCAGAACTATTTCAAAAAATGAAGATATCTGACATGCGATTAACTCAAAGATAAAGCTGTATAGAATGGTAATATGAGTGAAAATTGTGTGTTTTAGAGAAGTTTCTTTAACAGAGTAGACTTGTGAATAAAGAACATGTCAGTACTTCTTTAACTCTACAATAACAAGCCTAACAGTTAAGGGGGTCCCAGAGAGAAGTGGGAGGAATAGATAGGAGAGTATCCATATATTTTCTAGCCTTTTATGCTACTTGATTATTTTTACCATGTGCATTATTAAAGATAAGTGTTTTAAAATACAAGCAATATACTAAGTAAAAAAAAAAGGAAGAAGAGGAAGAGGAACAGAAAGAGGAAGAAGAAGGAGGAGAAGAAAAGGAAAGAAAATTTCTAGTTGTGGCAGAAAAAAAGAAATGATAAACTTTTCTTTAGACCAACATATTTACCAAAAACTCACGGATGATATCAAGTTCTTCTTTTTTCTGAAGCATTTTCAAACAATCCCTCATGGCAGATCGTGAAGAGTTGTTGAATACTAACGGTCGGATCTGAGCCAACTGAGTTAGCTCCTTTTCAGAGAAAGTTGTTTCAGTGTCTGAGAAACACAAAAGTCCACATTTGTAAGTTCTAAGTAGAAAATAGACACTTGAGGGGTATTTTATATTTCTTAGACTCTTTTCCTCTTTAAATACAAAGATTTAAACTTTAACAGAAATTTACTTTTCCATAAGAGTCTGTTACATTTAAATAGCCTACCATTTTCAAAAAAATGCTATGTACTCTGAAGTTATAAAAATCTGTCATTTGTAGACAAGATCCATTCAGAGTTATTAGACATAAAGTAGACTGAAGCAAATTCAGTCTTATACTATGAACATGCATGGATTGACAACTATACCAAGGCAAAAATGCTTAATTAACTCTAGAGGTTTATAATAAAATATACTTTACAATTTTCACAATTTTAAGGTAAAATATTGAAGTTCTCAAAATCTCTTTCTAAAGCAAACAATGTGAATGGAAAGTAAGTTACTAAAATTAAGTTACTACTAATAAAAAAGATATAAAATCAATTAAACTAAAGAAGAAGATGGCCATTCCCAAGAACCTAAGCGTCCTTGGGTGGCTGATGTTACACTGAAACACCATGGGGTATCTTTAGAAGCCTTTTTGAGTGGCAGAGGGAAGAGGCTATTGGGTGGGTAGACAGCCAAAGAAATTGTTCTACAATTCTTTATAAACTTCTGTAACAACAGTATGAGAGGCAGCATAAGCAGACCATGAGAGGAGATACACAAAAGAGGAGGTTATTTTGTTCTTCTTTGAACCAGGATAAAAACAAACAAAAATATAAAAGCCTTAGAGATTCCAATTGTGTAATATATCATCAAAGCCACTTGATAAATTTGACAGATGCAGAAAAAAGCAATTTAGTAAAACTCAACATCCTTTCATGATAAAACAGAATATTTAAATCCCAATAAATTAAAATTTTAAGGCATGTACCTTAACACAATAAAAGATATACATTATAGCCCACAGCAAATATATTGAATGAAGGAAAGCTAAACTTTCCTCAGAAAGCGTGAGCTGAACTAATGTCCACTTTCATACTATTATTCAACAGAGGATTGGCAATCTTACCCAGTGAAAAATGACAAAAAGGAAGGAGGAAGTAAGAGATTACTCATTAGTAGATGGCATGTTTTTATATGTAAAAAATTTAATTTTCCTCTCAAAACAAAACTTGCTAGAACAGATGAATTTACTATATTTACAGGATACAAAATCAACATGCAAAGCCAATGTAATTTTATAGAAAAATAACAAACTTGTTGATCAAGAAATCAATAAAAAAGCCAATTCAAGTCAGCTAAAACAAAATATCTAGTATATAGTGATATGCTAACTGAAGGAAGCTGGATAATCTTTACAGTAAAAATTACAAAATCTTGATAAAGAAAAATGAACAGGTCATTGAAAAGTGAAAAGACCTTCTATATCCATGGATTGGACAAGCCAATATTGCTAAACTATCCATGCCAAACAAAACAATTTACAGAGTTAACGTAATACCTATCAAAGTCCCAATGGCTTTCTTCACACAAAAATTGGGAAAAAATGTAAAATTCACATGGAAGCAGTGAGTGAGGCCTAGAAGCTACTCAATCTTGAATAAAAGAAAGCAGTAAAAATTTGAATACATAATAAGATATTATGATATTGCAAGGACATAGTAACCAAAACAACATGATACTGTCACAAAAATACGTACATGCCAATGAAACAGAATCACAGAAGTAAAACCATAGCATCTATAGAAAAATAATGCTCAAGAATGAATTCCCTCTCCCCACTGTTGGGCATTTCATCTAAGGTCCTTCCCTTTGAGTCCTGAGAGTCTCTCACCCCCCAACCCCACCCCACCCCCCCACCCCTGTTCTCTAGTACTTTCTAGAGTCTCCTTCCTCCTCCCACCAAGTTGCATATTTCCATTTATTCTGCTGGCCCTCAGTGCTTCTCTCCTGTCTCCCCACCCCATACCTGATCATGTTCCCTTTTCTCTTCCCCCTCCCATCTCCTACCCAGGTCCCTTCCTCCCTCTGCCTCCTGTGATTGTTCTCTTCTCCCTCCCAAGTGGGATTGAAGCATCCTCACTTGGGCCCTTCTGCTTGTTAATCCTACTTTAGTTCTGTGGATTATATCCTAGGTATTCTGTACTGACAGGGCATCAAGTAGAGTGATCGGGTTGCTGTCCCACAGTCAAAAACTCTGACCCAGAATTGTTTCTGTCTAGAAGAACTGCAATGCAAAAACAGAGAAGAGACTGAGGGAAAGGAAGTCCAGTGACCAGCCTTACTTGGGAGTCATCTCAAGGGAACACTATTACTGATGCTATGATAGTGTGCTTACAGACAGGAGCCTAGCATGGCTGTCCTCTGAGAGGCCCAACAAGCAGCTGACTGAGACTGACACAAATACTTACACCCAACCAATGGACTGAAGTCTAGGACCCCTGTAGTTGAATTAGGGAAAGGCTGGAAGATGAGGAAGAGGGTGACCCCATAGGGCAATCAGCTGTCTCAACTAACTCAGACCCCTGAAATCTCTCGGACACTGAGCTGCCAACCAGGCAGCATACATGAGCTGATCTGAGGGCTCCTGACACATATACAGCAGAGGACTACCTATCTGGAGATAGGGACACATATACAGCACTGCCTAGTGGGAGAAGAGGAGCCTAACCCTAGAGAAATTTGAGGCCCCAGGGAGTGGGGAGGCCTGGCAGGGGTTGGTAGGACATCCTTTCTCTCTTGGAGACAGGGGGGAGGAGGAACGGGATGAGAAACTGTGGGAGGGCAGACCAGGAGGGGGATAATGACTGGGCTATAAAAAAATAAAAGTAATTTTAAAAATTAAAAAAAAAATTCTCAAGGAAAATGCCAAAGCAGACACTGGAAAATAATAGTTTCTTTAAGGTATGGTGCTGGGAAAACTTAATGTCCATATACATAAAAAAAGAAGCTGGACCCCATCTTCCACTGTCTGAAAAAATCCAAAGGGACCAAATGCTTAAATGTCTGACATTAAATTACAAAACTATTTGCTTCAAGGAAACATAGAAATGTTTCAAGAAATTCAGATAGACAACAATGTTAAAAATTGAGATCCATATACAAAAAGGAAAACCTGGCACTTGTTCTTCTAAGTTGTTTGATGGAGCCTTGTTTAATGGAACATTTTTCAGTTCCACACATTTTTCTCTATAAATTAAATAATTTTTAAAAATTTATACCTGAGTAATTTTTCATTGCATATCTGTATCACATATGTGTTATATATTCATCTGTTGATGGACACATCTATACTGATTCTACTTACTTAATATTGAGAATAGAGCATCCATAAACATGGATAAATATCTCTTGTATAGAATCCTTAGAGTATAGACTAAGAAGTAGTCTAGGTAGGTCATATGGTAGTGAGATTTTTAGTTTTTGATAAATTGCATATCTGTGAAGTAGCTATCCCAGGGTACACTCCCTCCAACAATGAACAAGGATTCCTCTTTCCATACCTTGCCAGCATTTCCTTTGTGATGATAGCCATTCTTACAGGGGAGAGATGGGATCTCAAAATGGACTTGTGTTTCCCTGATGGCTAAGGATGCTGAACACTTTAAAATACACACACACACACACACACACACACACACACACACACACACACACTTTACATAGTCTCAATGCTAACAGCTTGTCTGAAGTGCAACTGGCAATGATTTTTTCCCCCACTCTGGAGGTCATCACTTCATTCTGGACCCCTTTGTACACAGAAGGCTCTTATTTCATTTAAGCACATTTGTGAATTCTTGAGTCTATTTTCTGGGCTACTAGGGTTCTGTTCTCAAATTCCGATCTATTCGTACTCTACTAGCATCAGCTTTTCAGGTTTTAAGTTGAAGTATTTAATATACTTTAATCTTACTTTTGTTCAGGATGAGAAATAACAGACCTAATTTTATTCTTTATAGGTAGTTACCCAGTTTTGCACAGCATCGTTTTGGGGTCTTATTAAAAAAGTTGTGGTTTTTATGTCCTTTAGTATTTGTTTCATGAAATTGGGGACCCCATGATTGGTGCATGAATATTTACTATGGCTATGTCTTCATATAATAATTATGTAAACTGAACAATAATGTTAGTAAAATAGTACTTAGCATTATCCTAGAATTATTTCTTGCTCAAAGTGGAGGCTCTTAGCAAAGGTGTCCACACTTTTCCTTCTCATTCAGTAGTGTTCACTAGCTAATGTGTAAGTATAGAAAATCACATAAGAGGCAGATAAAGAGGGAAAGTAGAAAAACTTGAGACTACCCAGTGACTTAAGTATTTACACTAGAAAAGTTACAAATATATACAAGGTAGCACTACAGAGACTGCTTGGCTGTTGAGAGCACTTACTGCTCTTGCAGAGGACCTGAGTTTTGTTCTCGGCACTCACATCAGGTGACTCACAACTGCTATAACTCCAACTCTAGAGATCTGATGCCCTCTTCTGAACTTTGCAGAAACCTATATACAGCTAATTTTGTGAAAAATAACAAACTTTTTTTTTTAAAAAAAAAAAAGTGCAATCAGGCACGGGAGTGAAACCTTTAATCTCAGCACTGAGGAGGCAGAGTCAGGCAGATCCCTGAGTTGAAGCCAACCAGTACGACATAGTGAGACCCTGTCTCAAAAAAAGCCTCAAAATGTAGATGTGTGTGCATATGTGTATATATGTATATTTGTGTATACATGGGTACACACATATACATATCCTGGAATTAATGAGTTCAAGAAAGTCATTAAAAACTACAAGGACTACAAGCAGGGCAGTGGTGGCACATGCCTTTAATCCCAGCACTTGGGAAGCAGACAGGTGGATTTCTGAGTTCGAGGCCAGCCTGGTCTATAGAGTGAGTTCTAGGACAGCCAGAGCTATACAGAGAAACTCTGTCTCGAAAAACTAAAAAAAAAAAAAAAAAGAAAAAGAAAATTACAAGGACAATTTACGAATCAGTCCTATTTTTACATTCTGGGAATGAATAGTCTGTGTTAAAATATTTTCATAGGTCCCATTATAATAGCACCAAAACATGATATATTTAACATACAGACCTAAAATAAACATACAAAATCTGTATAATATAATTTCAGAACAACCAAATATTGATGAAAGAAATCAATGCAGATATAAAAAGATTTAGAAATAAGTCTATTGGGCAAATAATAATTATTGACGTGAAGGTGGCAGTGCCACCACGCTCTCTGGCTGCTCATATACAACCAACAGGTAAAAGGAAATTATTATAGTGCCTGAAACGACAGATTATCATTATCAAGAGGAAATGGGAATGTCTTTATCCAATGAGGATAAGGAGGAGTGTGGCTGAAATGCCAGGAACCCTCTAGGGAATGATTAAGACAATTGAAGGCAAAAGAAAACCATAGCCATCCCATTTAAGCAGAAGTGATAATTGCTTGGATATTATGGAATGAATGTTGCAGTCATTTTATTAGACAAATGCACATGCATGCACATGTGTACAAGTAATGAGTGCTTCAACAGATAGTATCCTATGTGTAATTGAGAACTCTCTCTGAGGGATGAGGTCACCCACCCATCTCAAAAATATTAATCCAGAATTGCTCCTGTCAAAAGGAAATGAGGGGACAAAAAATGGAACAAAGACTGAAGGAAAGGCCATTCAGAGACTGCCCCACCTAGGGATCCATCCCATCTGCAGACAGCAAACCCAGACACTATTGCTGATGCTAAGAAGCGCTTGCTGACAGGAGTCATGTATAGCTATCCCCTGAGAAGCTATTCCAGAGCCTGACCAACACAGATGTGGATGCACACAGCCATCCATCGGACTAAGCACAGGGACCCCAAAGGAGGAGTTAGGGGAAGAACTGAAGGAGCTTAAGGGGTTAGTAACCCCACAGGAAGAACAACAATATCAACCAACCAGAACCCCCAGAGCTCCCAGGGACTAAACTACCAACCAAAGAGTATACATGGAGGGACCCATGGCTCCAGGTGCATATGTAGCAGAGGATGGCCTTATCGGGCATCAATGGGAGGGGAGCCCCTTGGTCCTGTGGGGGCTCAATGATCCAGAGTAGGGGAATGCTAGGGTGCTGAGGCAGGAGGGGTGGGTGGGTGGGGGAGCACTATCATAGAAGCAGGGGGAAAGAGGGAGGAGATAGAGGGTTTAACTGGTAAAATAATCAATAAAATAATTTTTAAAAAATGGAGATTCTTGAATATACATGCCGTCCAAGCCAACCCTGACAAAGCTAGGTGGCAGGCTCAGGATCCAGTCTGAAGCCTTCTCAAATGCTTCTAAAATGCCTCAGAGAGCTTAAGGCTCAGAGGTGCAAAATAATGTATCCTTAGCTGATCTGTGCACCTTGCATAAACCATACAAATATATTTATATTAATAAGAAATTGGTTGTAAAATTTATATTGAAGAATAAAACATAACAAAACAAAAAAGAATAAAGCAATCAAGATGCAGCTCTGACAAGATTCGCCCTCCGGGATGGATGCTGAGAGGACCTACTGCTCCAGCTCCCTGCCTGATTCTGCCTCGCCTGATGCTGCTTTCAGAGACTACATTCCAGAACAATGTCAAGAACAGATGTTAATTCCCAATGAACTCAGTTCATCCAGTCTTTCAGACAGATCCAGTCAGAACTTCAGCCAAGCCTTGAACTTTAAGCATACTGAGACTGGATAACAAATGCTAAAGCTAGATGTCTTTCTTTCCTTCCTTCCTTCCTTCCTTCCTTCCTTCCTTCCTTCCTTTCTTTCTTTCTTTCTTTTTTTAATTAGATGTTTTCTTTATTTGCAATATCTCCTTTCTCTGGTTCCCTCCAAAAAGAAAAAGAAAAAGAAAAAGAAAAAGAAAAAGAAAAAGAAAAA
>JADRCD010203933.1:24218-46990 GCA_019843815.1 Montemys delectorum
AGAAAAAGAAAAAGAAAAAGAAAAAGAAAAAGAAAAAGAAAAAGAAAGAAAAAATAAAATAAAACAAAAACAAAAACTAAACAAACCCCTGTTCCCTCCCCCCTCCCCCTGCTCACCACCCCACCTCCTCCAGCTCACTGGCCCTGGCATTCCTCTACACCAAGGCATAGAACCTTCACAGGGCCAAGGGCCTCTCCTCCCATTGATGACCGACTTGGCCATCCTCTGATATACATATGCTGCTGGAGCCATTAGTCCCATCATGTGAACTCTTTGGTTGGTGTTTTAGTCCCTGGGAGTTCTGAGGGTACTAGTTCATATTGTTGTTCATCTTAAGGAGCTGCAAACCCTTCATTGGGGACTCTGTACTCAATCCAATGGATGGCTGTGAGCCTCTACTTCTGTATTAGTCGGGTACTGTCAGAGCCTCTCAGGAGACAGCCATATCAGGCTCCTGTCAGCCAGCACTTGCTGGCATCCACAATAGTTTCTAGATTTGATAACTGAATATGGAAAGGATTCCCAGATGGAGCAGTCTCTGAATTGTCCTTCCTTTAGTCTCTACTCCATAGTTAGTCTCTACAACTTCTTCCATGGGTATTTTCTTCCCCCTTTTAAGAAGGAACAAAGTATCCACACTTTGGTCTTCCTTCTTCTTGAGTTTCTTATGGTTTGTGGTTTGTACTTTGTGTATTCCAATCTTCTGGGCTAATATCCACTGGAAATCAGTTTGGCAGTTCCCCCGGAAATTGGACATAGTACTACCAGAGGACCCAGCTATACCACTCCTGGGCATAAACCCAGAAGATGCTCCAACATGTAATAAGGACACATGCTCCACTATGTTCATAGCAGCCTTATTTATAATAGCCAGAAACTTGAAACAACCTAGATGTCCCTCAACAGAGGAATGGATACAGAAAATGTGGTACATCTACACAATGGAGTAGTACTCAGCTACTAAAAACAGTGAATTTAAGAAATTCTTAGGCAAATGGATGGATCTGGGGAATATCACCCTGAGTGAGGTAACCCAGTCACAAAAGAACACACATGGTAAAGCTAGATTTCTTAAGTCTAACCAATTTTTCCAATTTTCCTACCCTTTCCCACCCCTTAAAAAGATTCATCTTCCCAATTCAGCACAAAGATGCTATGGAAATTCATAATCCCAATTCCTTGGGTTTGGGTGTCTGGTTATGGATATTTTATAAAGTATAGATAAGCTGTCATTTTAAAGGATAATTTAGAAATGGTCATAATTTTAGGGAGGAAACTAAATTGAGAGCATAGACTTGGGAATTTCTGTCTTTCCTTTCCTCTTCTATTCTTTCTTTCTTGGAAAGAGGATTAAAAGGAAAGAAGGAGGATAGAGTAATATAACAAGAGGGTTATATATATGAAAATGGAATACTAAATTTATCCTTAAACAAAACATTATATAGTCATAATCTTATATTGGTAGAAATCTTTACATTTTGAAACAGAATTGATGTTATATTTCCTTATATTGGTGCAGAATTTATATATTGTTACAGGTTTACAGTTTTAATTAGTATAAATTTTTGTATAGTGATAAAAAATTTAAAATTAATTTTGTTACTCTTAGATAGGCAATGTGCCTATGCAATTCATTTAAGAATACAAGGCTTAGACCCAGTCCTTCTACTAGCTGCTATTACTAATTGTTTAGGATAATTAAGTAATGCAAGTTAAGGGCCAGATAGTAAACTCATGATAATATTAGATTCTAATTTAATTATAATAATGTATTTTAAATACTATTCAAATAGAAATAGCTAAGAGTAGTCAAGGTTTAACTGTTCAGATATAATATATTTAGATAGGTAGTCTTCAAAAAGTATCAGAAATCCACAGAATATGGCATTTAAAATCATTTCATTATTAGTAGATCTTTTGGCTAAAAGACATGTCTACTCCTGAGAATACCCCCATCCAATCTCAAAGAAGATACTCAATATCACTACCTCCATATGGAGTTTGCTACAATTGTAGTAAGGTAGCCAATGGGCAAGAATTGCCCTAATTCATATGCAGACAAAAATACTGTCTAGGAAAGGACACACGATGTGGGATAGTCAGCAGCTTAGCTCTGCCAATACAAAGTAAAATAGTCCTTCAAATTCCTGCTTCACTTAAGGTCTGTCAGATGGTTCTGGACCAGAAGGCTGAAGAGATATGCCAACATTATGAGTAATATGGGGTTCCAGGCACCCAGCTGTCTGTACAAATTGTTTAAGTTCTGGAAGCTATATTTTTGTGCTTCCTACATATTCAGGTAATATGCAATTCATTCTCAGATCTCTGGTGGGACTGAAGACTAGTTATAATCTCATAATCAAACAAGTTGTTTATCATTAAGGAAGATGATCAAGATTTAAAAGGATGGATTTTAGATGGTAATACAAATTAAAATCAACATAATTCAAGCACAGAATTATAAACTCTTTAAGTTAGGATAGATAGAATAATTTATCTAAATTGCCAAATATGATGGACTGGATATTATAGGTGCATATCATACCTTACAATTTACACAACTGTTATAATTACGTTCATCCTATATCTGAAGGAAAAGAACCTTTTTAAATGAACAAAATAGGGGAAATGTAATGGATTTGGCCAATTGCTGCTTATATTATTTTGGATCCCCAAAATTGTTTGTATAAGAAAGACAATCTGCATGTCCACATATAAAACACTGGGGGACCCTGCCTCAATTTGCTTCTGATTGGTAAATAAAGTTGCAAGCAGCCAATGGCTGGGCAGGGCAGACAGAGGTAGGACTTTAGATTTCCTGGGCTGGGACAGAGAGGAAGGAGTAAGGGGAAGGAGATCTGCCATGCCAGTAGAAGGACAGAAAAGATGCTATGCCTGAGAAGGTGTGGGACAGATAGCATAACCACCACGTAGGAGCCAGGGAAGAGCAACCCCAAAAGGGCTGCCCAACTAGGATGAGGGCAGCAAAGATGGAATATAGATTTAACTTGGGACTATTGGAGGGAGGTAGATTAGCCACATGGAGTTTAGGAAGTAGACCAGTCATTGAGCTGTTTTAAGCGTATCAGAATACGTGTGTGTGTGTGTGTGTGTGTGTGTGTGTGTGTGTGTGTGTGTAAGTGTGTGTGAGTGTGTGTGTGTGTGTGTGTGAGTGTATCTTTCATTTGGAAACCCAGAACACTGGGGCAGGTAGCAAGGAATGCACTGCTACCGTTGAATCAATTTAAGTATTTAATTGGGTACAAGCATACACATACACATACACATACCACAATCAAATGAGGTGCTTCCTAGTGTGAAAGAGAAAAGAGAAAGTCGTTATTGAGGGCATATTTAGCACAAATAAATATAATAAGTATGAGACTTTCTCCCTCTTCAATATGAATATATGATAAAAATAGATTACCTTTCTCTTTTATAAGATAATAAAGGGAATGTAAGTTAGATAATATAAAGAATGTAGAATTATTTCCTTTTCTGGGCAAAGAATATAAATGCATTGTGTACAACTGAAAATTATTTCATTCCTAACACATGCTTATCAGGATGGACTCTTAACACATTTGGTATTTTAAAACAAAAAGTCAGTTTATACTGTTCATTACAGTTTACACAATTATTTCACTGTTATTGAATTTTTAATTTCCTGATTTACAATTAGATTAAAATACTTTTTCATATTTCTCTTCTGTAATGTGCCTGTCAATGTCTATTGGCTGTCCTTTACTTGTTAATGTATAATTCTTCATATTTTGAGGACATTAATTCTTTGTCATTAAGGCTTCTAATAGCCAACTCTTGATAGAGTCTAATCTTAGTCCTACACTTAAACTGAGAAAGCCAGTACTTAGAAATAAGATATTTCTCTCAAGAATCCCTTGATATGTTGAGAATCAGCTATGAAAGTCGTTTGTGGAAAGAGACGAATTTCATGCCCCACAAACACAAGCTGTCACTTCAGAGTTGATAAGCAAAAAAAAAAAAGTCATTATGTCTGAATGTGGCAGAACTAATAAGAACAGCCCCAGATAGAGAGGATGTAAGTGTATGCTTTTTCTAAGGTTCACAATATCACCCCTTTCCTTTTAAAACTTCTGGATACCTTATTTTTACTCTGGATATCTTGTGCTTATTTAGGCACTAAACTGAGTTTGTGGACTTGTACTGTTGTTACAGAAGTACAAATCTGAGTAACACCTTTATTTTTCAAATTCAATCTAAGAGTATTCCTGAAGCCTCAGCTCCAATGATAATTATCACAATATCTATATATCTAACAAGAAATCAATAATATAGATTGTGGTATAGTCATACAATGGGGTATTATTGTTTTTCAAGGCTAAAAAAACTGATATGCAAAGTTATTTGTTTTGGAAACAATGTTTATAAAGGAATGTATTCATATTTTACAGACATTTATATTAAAAGTTCTACTTTTTCTTAAGATATAAAAAGCTATTTGTAATATCACTCATGTCCTAATTATATATACAAGTTGCTAAACTGACTAAATTATCCTTTTGCTGAACTCTCAGACAGCGAGAACAGGGCAACTGAAGGATCTGAAGTTTAAGACAGAGTCCTCTAAAGAGTGTCAGGGATTGGAACACTATCTCTTATAGTAGCTAGTGGGAAAGAGAGAAACCAAGAGCTACCCACATGGGAAAGAAGCACTCGGACACAAGCAGTGCACTGACAACTATGATATGGGCCAGTTGACAATCCAGAATCCTAAGAAGTCAAGAGCGCAGTGGGACTCAATGTCCCAGATATCTAACAGGTACTCATTAGAAGACCTGGGAATACACGAGGGAATGGAAAGAACCATTTCCCAAGTAGTATAGGCTTGGAAGAGGGGAGTTATTACCATCATGGAAAATGCATAATGCCTGAGTAGTATTTAGCTCCCCACAAAACCAAAGTCTTAATTAATAATAGACAGAATTACAGCAATTATTATTGTAGGAAGTTGAAGACCAACTGCAGGTAGGAAAAGAGAGTCCAACTAAGACTGTATTCCAAGTGGATGGGAAAGAAACAGTTACAATGGGCCAACATTGTTACAAATCTATCACTGAATGGAGACAAGAAACCCTCTCTCACAGGAGAACAACCAAAGACCTATGAGAGAAATGGGGGTAGGGTGGGAAGAAATAAAATAGATTGAAGGGAAGAAATTGATCTTATAAATATGAAGTGCTAGTATATTTATTTTGAAAGTATGTATGCATAGGTCACGAAACGGGAAAAGAGAAGAAGATATCTTGAGAGGTACATGAGATAACTGAATAGATACGGCTTGAAAGCAGAACCAGGACTATTGGTGAAGGAGGAAGGGAGATCAGCAAAGGGGCTTCAATGGAAGTGGGGAAGACAATAAGGAAGTGTCATGGGTTGGCCCAATGCTGCTTATACTCTGATGTTAATTCTCTTCCTCAGGAGGGGATGCCCCGTACAAGCAGTCCATCATGTACTCAGGTGAGCTCTTGTGAACCTTCTCCCCACTTTAACTGGTCAATAAAGGCTAGAACAGTGGAGGGGAAAGATGGGACTGGAGGTTTGAGAGTGGGGGTAGGTAGATGGGGAGAGGAGGATGAGAGGGTAAGGAGAGAGGACTGAGGAGGAGGAAGATGAAGTGGACCAGAACCACGTGGCCAGGAGAACAAGTAGCAAGGAGTCTCACAACTGGGGAATAAGTTAGGTCTTCCCAGTCTAGACATATAGCTAATAATTATAATAATTGTATTATATGCCTTTTATATGGGCTTATTGGAGTTGGAAATTCCAGTAACAGGGAAGATGATGTAAAAACAAGAAAATGCCTTAATAAAATTCATTATTTTAAATACTAACTTTAAAAAAATTAATTGAAAATAAAAACTTAATATAAGAAAAAGTATTTTGTAAATAAAGAAAATATCTAATAAAAAAGAAAAAGAAAAAGTATATATAAGTCCTTAATTTATTTTCACATTTGAAAATGTTTCCATATCTCTTTTCATTTCTTATTAAAAATATCTTTGTGCATACCCTTTGAGAGCTTACTACTACCAGAAAACACTGGGGAGACAGACTTTGACGGCCCAGCAGACTCTGTATCCACACTGCTCCACCTGTTTCTGTAGGACAGGTCACTGACATCCCACATCGTCTCATCATTGTCACTAGAAGAAAAATATCCACAGAATTTAGAAAAAATATATGCCACATACATTTAGAGAAGAATCTCTAATAACCTCCAGGGTAACTCTAAACACCTGATCACAAACTGTGTATCCTCCTGCACTGGGTTTGCGAACCCTGTGACCAGTCCACCTACCCATCCTCTCTTCTCCATTAGCTAGGCCACAAGAAGGAATGGTGCAATTGGGACTCTGTAGACCAAGTTAGAAGCCACTGCTCTGTCCTTAGACAACTCCCACCATCCATCAGTTAGTTCACTGCAACCACTCTCCTTGTGTAGTCTATATGTAATTACCTTCCTTACTGAAAAGCAGTCCCCACTCCTAGAAGGTACAAACCAGGACTTACTCTCTGAAAACAAATAGATTATCAACTTCCTCATCACTCCTTACCTGCTCTCTGCTCAAAATTAATCCAACTATGACTTGTCTGTTCTTCAATAACTCATTATCTACATTTTCTCTCGTATTCTAAATTCAATTCTCCATCTGTCAAGCTGGCAACTGTTAACAAGTTTTTAAGCTGACTATACTCACTTCCTGTTCCCTCTCTGACTTCCCACTACTCAGTTGACTTAGTCTATGGACTTGACCCCTGCACTTTCGTTTGCAATCTCACTTAGCAAATCTTCCTCATTTGATGTCTGGACTTAATTTTCAATGTCTAGGAAAAATTCTTCCTAAAATTAACTGATTGCAAGGCCATACAGAAAAGATTCTTCATTGCACACAAACAATATTGCAGCTGCTTATTTTCACCATCATTACAGATCTTTTACATGTACTTTATGCTTTAACCATGTCTTTTTCTTTGGTTCTGTAGGAATAGTTTAGTTTAGTTTAGTTTTTTTACTATTTCCTCTTCATTTTTTGGAACCACTGTAAACATATTATTGATGTACATTTCCTACCATTCTAAAACATCCTCACTTCGCCTTCAGTAACTTTCAAGGTAGGGGCTGGCAGAAAGTATAGAATGGAATACTATAGAACCTGGGATCTAACTGTGCTTCATTTTAATTTTAATTTTAATTTTACTAGACAAGAAATAGATAGAGTTAGATCCACACATCCTGAGTTCCTTCACTCCAGGGCACATGGTATCTTTAGTTTTAATTCTCTTCTTCAGCTTTCTGTCATCCTAACTCATATACATCATTTCATTCTTGACACACACTCTTGCCATTAGTACGATACTTTCACAAGCCCTTACTTTTCTCAAACATCTCTCACGCCTGAAATTTTCTCTCCTCTTTTCACCAGCTAGGTTTCTATTTACTTAAATTCTAAACCCAGAATTATCTCTTTTTCAAAAAAGCTTATGAGGGATTGGAGTGACAACTCAGCAGTTAAAAGTGCTTAGTGCTCTTGTAGAGGGGCTAAGTTTACTTCCTAGTACCCACAACCACCTACAATTCCAACTCCAGAGGATCCAACACCTATGTCTCCATGGACACTTGCACACACATGCACAGATACATATGCACAGATACACATAATTAAAAATAAACTACATATTTTTTAAAGTTTGTGAAACACTTCTTTCTATAAATAGTTATAAACTTTCCATAGCACATGCTTTGCATTTTCAATATATAATATTCACTGTGCAACTATGTGTCTTTTTATATCTGTTTGACTAATTAAGCTATGATCTGAATGGCAAATATATATATAGAGAGAGAACTCACCAGACAATAGGGTCTCAAAATACCTTGGAATCACCATTATATTTGTGTTCCTTTAATGAAATTGTGAATGTAATACACATACATTTTACACAGATACACACATGTAAAAATGTTATTATAGAGTAGTATTCCAGTGAGTATAGCTAATGTTATTGGTAAATTTCTCTGGAAACACAGTCTAATCAAACAGGTTTTGATTTAATATATAATACCTAAAATTGGACATTTGATAAGCAAGTTTTATAAAACTCTTGTCCTTTTGTTTTGAAATGGAAATAAATTAACATTCTTCTGGTTCTTTTTTTTTTCAGACACAGTACTAAGAATTCACCATTCTACTAGTACTATTAATTAGAAATAAAATTTTTTTAATTAGATATTTTCTTTATTTACATGTAAATTTCTCTTTTCCCAGTTTCCCCTCCAAAAAACAAACAAACAAACAAAAACAACAAGAACAAACCCCTGTTGCCTCCACCCTCCCTATGCCTGCCACCCCACCCTCTCCCACTTATTGGCCCTGGCATTCCCCTACACTGGGACACAAAATCTTCACAAGGCCAAGGTCCTTTCCTCCTAGTGATCCAAAAACAGATAAACTGTTTAAGGAATCCAAATGTGCATTCAGTGAAGTAGTTTTATGCTACTTCAACAACACTGTCTCCTCCCAGAGCTCGACACACATTTACAAAGAGCTTTGAATCTACTGAAATAACACAGATGCTACATCTTTTGAGAAATTACTTTTATTGTTAATATCCTATCCTAAGAAAGATAAATCAGGTTTAGAAAGAATTGTATCATAAAAAACTAATCAGATATAAGGGTCACTGAGCACCATCTCCATTTAGAGGGCCAGGTGTGAAGAGCATGAAGAGGACAACCAAAAACTTCACTAATTAAACATATTGTTCTTACTTTTCTAAAGGCTCTGGGAAAACAAGCTCATACTTATTCGAGAATGACAGATGGTGGGAAGATTTTACATTCTCTGAATTCACTTTATTCCCAAAAACCTATAGGCACAAGAAAGAAAATAAATTATAGGCACACCTTTAGTAAAATATAGCTAAAAGAAATATGACTGGGGCAGTATAGTCTTATGAGTAATAAGATTTTTAATCATAAAATTAAAGTCATAATCACATAGTTAAGTGTCAAAAAAAGACACTTGAAGCATACATTGACTTAACAAATATTTTCCAATTTTCCAAAATAGAGTGCAGAGTTCTATGTAAATATAGATAATATACTTGGAATCATCAGTTTATCTAAAGCCAATAAAAATTGGCTTTGTGTGGAAAATGTCGGTTATTACTACAAGCTAAAAAGAAATTTCTATGAGTGCTTATGACATTCTATTTACAGTATGAAGTTCTTAGCACTACATTTATCTTTACTTTAGTACTTTCACAATCTAAATTCAGTAATTCTACATGTGTCTTCAATATGAAATCTTGCACTGCCTAAGGGAAAATGGTTGCTCTTCTTTCAGATACTCGCAATGTTCTGTATTGTACCTGGCTCACTGGTAGACAACACTGAATTTAATTAATTAGATCAAAATCACATAGACACTTTTCAAATCACACTTCAAAATCAATACAGTTACATTTTTAAAGAGGCAATTTATTTTAGCAGCTGGTAAAATGGCTCAGGGATTAAGAACACCTGTTGTTCTTTCAAAGCACCCAGGTTCAGGTCCCAGCACCCATCTGGCAGCTCACAACCATTTATAACTCCAGTTCTATTCTAGGGGATTCAATACCCTCTGACATCCATGGATACAAGCATTCACGTTACATATATATATATATATATATATATATATGTAATGTGAATGTATATTATATACATATTATATATATATATATATATAATATGCAGGGAAAATATTTATATACACAAAACAAAATAAATAAATCTTTAAAAATAATTTTGAAGATTTCACAATCAAAATTCAGTAAACTATTCTATATGGCTACAATCGAAATTGAAGGCTCTATCATGTCTCTGGTTGAATGAACTGATATTTAACAAACAATATCAATAACAAGAAGAAACACAATATAAAGAAAACAGGTCTTTTGGAAATTGCTCAAAGAATCAAATTAGTAATAAATTGAAGAAGATGTTGAGTAATTTTTTTCTAGAAGCATAAGTTTTTTTTTTTTACTATATACCCTTGCTGGGCAAAGAGCACACAGTTATATGAGGAGGCAAGGTCTTTTCTCTGCTCCTGAAGAGCCATAGAGTCATGGCCCAGTTACTGCACCTTCCTAGGCCTCAGTTTCTTCATAGCTAAAATGAGAAATAGAAAAAATTTAACAATCTTCCAGTTCAAATTTGCAAGTCTATAAATAATACAATCCCTAAGAGACAACATCATATCCAAAAGGAAAGCAAGTAGTTACAGTATCAAGTTGTCTTATGAAATGTAAGTTAAGTAAATTCTGGTAAAATTAGTTAATTTCCCCTTACATATTCCAGAAGCCATCCAGGAATGCTCTGAGATACTATTTAGAAGTGGGAAACATCAAAACTCTTCCTATGATGCCATAAATCTTCACAAAATAAACAAAAACTGAGTCACAAAATATATTCCAATTTATAAAGGAACATATTTCTAAGTTGAACATGGTGGTCCATGCCTACAGTTCTAATATGTAGGAGACAGAAGCAGAAGAATCATGCGTTCAGAGTCAACCTATGCTACAGAAGGAGACACTGTTTAAAAATAAAATGTACACAGGAACTGAATAAGGTTACATAAATCTAATTTTTAAAGTAAAATATTTTAAAACATCAAGAGTCTGAACAGAAGTACTCTGTATGAGTGGCTAGAACTGATCCCAGAAACCACAGTTACTGAATGAGGATCCCAGTGCCAGGGCTGAGCTATTCCCTACAAGTTGTTATTCAGGGAAGTTCCGACGACCTCTAAAATAATATAGGCAATTGCCACTGTGGTTAGTTGCTCACTACTAACTAGATGATGGTAAATCAATCCTCTTGCTGAAGACACTAAATGCTCTGGTTGAAATACATACAGAAATCAAGCTCTAACTGAGATGGGAGCTACCTGCTGGCTATTCCTCATAGTGCTAAAAAAAAAAGTGTAATGGTGGGATGAAGGGGGTATCATAAATAATCTTGCTGAGCCACAAATACTGCATGCTATACTTTTGACTAGTCAGGAAAGATGTGTCTGTCCACTGGTACAGTAGTGGCAAGTCTGTTCTGGGGGTAGCTAAGCACTGTCTGATTAGAACTAAGATCTATTCCATGGGAGTAAATTCTATTTTCATAAATATGGTCAAAAGCCTGTGGCTGAAAATGTCCTAAATCCTAGTAGGGATTTGATCTACTATTTTGATAAATGTATAAAATGTGTTCATCAAATTACTTTCTCAATAACTATGTCTATTCCCATATGTTAGGTTATCCCTATATGCTCTTGTGCCTGGTCAGGGAAGCTTCTTTTTGTAACAGACAGTAAAAACAACAGAGACTCATAATAGACCAAAGTGTTAAGAGAAAGTTACCTTTGAATGTTTAGCCATAAATGGGAATTTACAGCACAATGTGACTTGGTGAACACTGTAGTAGACAAGGCATTAAGAATATAAGAGCTAGAAAATAGAGTAATATAAAACACTGCCTCCTGGATCTGACATACACATGGCACTCTTGAACTCACAGCACCCATGACAACTTGCACAAGACTGGACACTCTGTATCCTGTCATGAGGGGAGGGGGTTATAACAAGACTCAGTCTTCTCTGAGGAGTTTAGGAAGTTAACCTAAACTAGGGCCATGAGTTTCACAAGGTCTTACCACTCCAATGAGAATCTATAAGTAGTTAAATGGTTGCTAATATGGTGGCTTGAATGACAAATGCCCCCCATAGGTTCATGTATCTGAACACTTGGTCCCCAGTTGGTATTGCTATTTGAGAAAGTTACGGAACTTTTGGGACTTGGAGCTTCCTGGAGGAAGTACACGACTGGTATGGACTTTGAGAGTATGACCTCACCCCACTTCCAGTTTGTTTTCTGTGTGTGCAGTTGATAGTGATCTCTTGCCTTCCTGTTACTGCTGCCTTTACCACAATTATGGGCATATATCCTTCTGAAACTATACATCAAAATGAATTCCCTAAGTTGCATTTGACTATAATATTTTATTGCAGCAATGGGGTGTTTCTGTGAAGAACCTGATAGAACCTTGTTGGTTTTTGGAAGGATGTGGACAACTTTGAAACTTTGTACGAGAAGAGCAGTCTAATGCTGTAAACAGAGATTAACAGGCTGTGTTAGTAGGAAACTGAAATACAGCAGCGCTGAGAGTAATGCAGAGGGTAAAGACCCAGCTCAAGGTTTCAGAGAGGAACAAACTATGTGAGAAACAGGGCTAAAGGACACTCCTATGATAACTGGGTAAAGAATCTAGCAGTCTTTTGCCCATGTCCCTGAGACCTTACCTAAGTCTAAATTTTAAAAGTAAAGGACTGATCTATTTGTCCAAGAAAGTTTCAAGTCTGCATAACATCGAACCTATGGAATTGTTATCAGTGACTACTTTTATATGTTTATAAAGAAAAAGAGCAAGTAGGGCAGAGAAAAATACAAATGTACAGTTTGGAGAGGGAAAAGAAGCACAAAATGCTGCCCCAAGGCATGGGGTCGAAAAGACTGTAATTGCTAAGAGACGAGTGTTGTTTAGGAGACACCCATCTGCACCAAAGCCATCAGAAGGACACCTCATAAAGATTCCACCCAGCTAAGCTTCCAACTTGTGAAAAAAGGCCTAGGGAGAGTACGTGATCAAATGCATGTAGATGTCATAATGAAACAAATAACTGTCAATAATTAATATGTGCTAATAAAAAGGAAGCTCCTCGGGACATTCTGTGAAGTTGTTCACTTTCAAATCAATCATCTTTATTGAAGAAAAAAATCATTGTGTGGACCAACAGTCAAACATGACCCTAAGCTAGAGATTCCAAGCCAGATATGGTGATGACCTTGATGTATCTACCATACATATAACAGAAGTGTGGACTACAACCAAGCTACATAATTCTTTAAAGCATCACTCTTGCCAGTCTTAGGTGGAAATAGAAGTTCAGTCAGGGAGGTGTGAAGAGTCTGCTCATGGCACAGACTTCTAGCTGTACCTTCTAGGAGATGGAAGTGAGTACAGCAGCAGCATCTAAGTCCCCAAGCTCCAGTTGACTGGATATGAGAAAAAGAAAATGCAACTGGGCATGCTACACACATGTGATCCCAGCTGAGAGGAGGATTACAAGAGAAACACAAGCTCAGCCTTCCTGCAAGATCCTGTACAAAGCACCTATAACTCAAACATATACTTCCCATCTTGGCTGCATCCCTGAGCAGCTTCTAAAGAAATGGTGTATGCTAAGGATTACTTACAAGCTTGCCTTTCCATAATTTGAAGACATTATACCATATGGTTTTTAATCAAAACTCATCAGTATATCTAAGTGTTTTTCATACTTCATGAGATTTTTTATTTTGTACCTGTTAGTCACACAAAATAGCATGAATGTCAAAACAGGTAAATTTTCTAGTCTAGCAATGAAAGAAGTTTCCTTTAGATTGGCAGAAACAAAATCTTCCAATCTTTTCGATTCCTATTTTGGTCATTTTTAATGTCAGAGGTATTTTTTTAAATAAGAAGTAACTGTGGTAAGAAAAAATAAATATATACTTATTCCTAAAAGAGCTGAGTCAATGGTCTAAGAAGCCCAGCAGTTAGCAGGAAGCCCGACTCTTAGTTTTACCGATTTTGTAGATTTTGTAGATGTCTTTTTCTGACTTGATGAAGGCAAAGACTTCCGGAAATTTAGGTCATCTGAATCATCCTCATCTTCATCATTATCTCTTCCTGAACAAAAAGAAACAAAGACTTGATCAAATGAGTAACATTAACAGAAGGTGGTGAGAAAAGTCAAACTATGAGAGAAACTCACCTACTTTTCAAATCACCTCATGTTTATCTTGTGTATTAATTTCTTCCCCCGCTTTGAAAAACCAGCATCAAAGAGTATTTTGTTTCCTCGTATTATACTTATGAAGCTGGTTTCTAAGAATTCTTTTTTCTTTTTTTTTTTTTTTTTGGTTTTTCGAGACAGAGTTTCTCTGTGTAGCCCTGGCTGTCCTGGAACTCACTCTGTAGACCAGGCTGGCCTCGAACGAATTCCTTTTTCTTAATTGCCATATTATTTAATAAAACATTCTTCAGGGAAATTTTAAGTATAAACAACCGATAGAATCTGCACATTGAAAGCTATGAAATAAAATTATTTTGTTGTATTTCAGAGTCCATAAAGCAGGAGGAATTTGTGAGTTGTGGGAAGCCTGTTTTATACAGTGAGTTCCAGGACAGTCAGGGATACATACTAGAGAGATAATATCCCAAAAAGGTTGAACTAAAACAAATACAGCAAAATAATCCTAGACATCTTAGAATTAAAAACAAAAAGAAAGCCGGGCAGTGGTGGTGCATGCCTTTAATCTCAGCACTTAGGAGGCAGAGGCAGGCGGATTTCTGAGTTCGAGGCCAGCCTGGTCTACAGAGTGAGTTCCAGGACAGCCAGGGATACACAGAGAAACCTTGTCTCGAAAAATGAAACAAACAAACAAAAAAGAAACTCAGAGTGGCAATTTTACATAAAATTAGTAACATTTATTTTTGCCATGATTCCACAATTGCTGGTGGGTTTTACACTTTAAGTAATACTGTTGGTAAAGTGCTTATACCTGTCCTGGAAAATGATACAGCAATAGAAAAAACATCCAGACACACTATGTCAAGCTTCCCAATCCTGTGTATTTACAATAAAAGCTATAATTATTAATATGTAGTTCATAGCATGTCTATACTGAAAGGGGAAAGCTGAGAATAATCCATGTGCTAAGTAAATCACCAAGAGAAAGGAAGCGGCCATCTGGTCTGTCTGAATGGGAAGGGACCAGAAGGACTTCTAGAGCTGGAGCTGCAAAATCAGGAGTGAGCTGTCCTCAGAGCCTCGCTTGTACCTCTGAGGCAATCATTACAAAGGGCTCTGGAAAGACCAAGCAATCTTAAGAAAGGAGAAAAGGCTAAATCCATCATACTTCAAATTTCAAAGGACTTTACAAAGCTATAGCTGTGATAATCAAATAGTATGTTACTGCATTAAAACATACACACGGGCTTACAGAACAAAATCGACTGCACAGAAATAAATCCACATTTTGACTGTCAACTGATCTTTCTCACAGGGGCCAAGAATAAACAATAAAGAAAAAGGTAGTCTCTCATGCCTAGTATGGTGCACTAGCCAGCCCCTCACAGAGAGACAGGCCAAAGACGCTAGAGGAGAAACGACTACTGCCATTTTCCTAAACTGATGCGCTTTCTAACTATTCTGAATATGCATCCTATGCCCACAGTTAAGTCTAGCTCTCACCCTTCACTAAAGAAGCTCCTTATTGCAGCAGATAAAGGTTACTACAGAGATCAATGTATGGTCATTTGGTTACAACACGGAGAATAAGTCAGCTCAGGTCCTCTAGCTCCAGTTGGTACAATACAACTATATACCTAAGGCTCAGAGAACATTATGGAAGAGGAAATTGAAAGACTGTAAGAGCCAGATAATTAGGATAGCTTGTGCTAGATAGTGTCTTCTAGACATGAAAGTCAAGTCAGTATAGCTGCATCCATGAGATCTCAACAACATTTACGCCTAAATGAAACTGGCATGAAGCCTTCCATGAAGACTGACATTGCTGCTGAGAGAACCAGTCTTCTCCAGGGATGAGCTCTCTGACAGATTACCTAACCCCAAGTGGCCATCTCTAAATGCATAAAAACAAGACTAAATAGTTTCAGTAAGTTGGTAGGTTGCATCATATGTCCTAAAGGATATGGTCAACCTGACACAAGCTAGAATTATATGGGAAGAAGAATTCCAATTGGAAAAAAAATGCCTCTACTAGGTTGGCCTAGGGAAGGATTCTATAAAAAAGCAGGTTGAACAAGCCAGGAGGAACAAGACAGTGAGCAGCACTCCTTCATAGCCTCTGTATCAGCTCCTGCCTCCAGGTTCCTGCCCTTTTTGAGTTTCTGTCCTGACTTCCTTGATGATGATCAGTGATATGGAAGTATAAGCCAAATAAACCCTTTCCTTCCCAAGGTGATTTGATCACAGTATTTTATCACAGCACTAGTAACACTAACAAAAACGATGGCCATGGTGCTTAGCACAGCAACAGAAGCCCTGGCTGAGGCGTGCGTGTGTGTGTGTGTGTGTGTGTGTGTGTGTGTGTGTGTGTGTATGTGTGTGTGTGTGTGTGTGTGTGTGTGCATGCGTGCGTGCGAAAGGTCATGAACTTGAGAAGGAAGGCAGATGCAGGAAGAGCTGAAATTGGAAAAGGTAGGGGTAGAAATGATATATAGTGCTCATGAATGAAATTCTAAGAAGAAGAAATAAAAACCAACATTTTAAAAAGGCTAATCTCTTTCATAAGTGATTTTAGGGATACTAAGATCCACATTCAGAAAAATAACACTGTATCCCTAACCCAAACTAAGAACAAATTGTCAAAATTTATAAATATAAATTTATATTATCTTAAAATATAAGACCAAGACTATAAAACCACTAGGGCAAAAAAATTCTTAGAACTGGTTTGAGTAATGAGTGTTTAATATGACACTGAAAGTAAAAGTAACAGAGGCAAAAATAAGCAAGCAACAAATTAAAGGACCAGTAAAGCAAAAGAAACAACAGAGAGCAAGGAAACCTAGAGAATGAGGAGATATTTAAAACATCTCTGAGAATATCCAAAGTGTGTGAGGAATTCAGATAACTCAAAAGGAAGAAAGACAACTGATTCTAAAATAGGTAAAGGGCTGAACATTTATCCAAGGAAGAAATACAAATGTTGACCAGATGTATGTGACGGTGTTCAATGTCAGTGGTCAGTAGGAAAATCAAAGTCAAAAGCACCATGAGTATGACCACACACCTGTTAAGACTACTACCACCAAAAAGTCAGAAGAGAGCAAGTGTTGGCAAGGATGCTATAAAGCCTTCGTTATATGCTGTTATCTATGAGGTTACAAATAGGAAAACATCTGTTATAGAAACAGTATGGTGTTTCCATGCAAAACTTAGAACTATCAGAAAGTCCAGAAGTCCCACTGCTAGGTATGTGGTTCTCAAAATAAGTGAATTGAATATCTTAAAAGAACACATGCATTCCCCTGATCTCTGAAGCATGACTCTCAGTAGCCAAGATATGGAACCAACCTAACTGCCTGTCAAAAAACGAATAAATAAATAAATAAAATACTGTAAACACAATTATCATATAATAGTCACCATTAAAAAAAAAGGAAATTCTGCCATTTATAACAACAGGATACACCTAGAGGACAGCATGCTAAGTAAAATAAGCCAGCTACAGAAAGAAAATTATAAATGGAATACAAAATCACATGCATCGAAGCAGACAGTAGAATGGCAATTACCAGAGGCAAGTAGGGTATTGTTGGTAAAAGGATACAAAGTATTACTCGAATAAATGAATGAATCCTGAAGGTGAGATGGACGGCACTATTTCTATAGTTAATCATACTATAGCTGGAAATGTGCTACAAGTGCAGATTTTAACCATTCTTACTACACACCAAAACTAAAAACTAGTTATATAAAGTACTGGATATGTTCATTAACTTGATTGTGGTGCTTATCTCTCAGTGTACAAAGTGCTGGGAAGGGAGCCCCTACCCAGAATCGAATGGTAGTGTAGGCAGACAGTAGAAAAGGAAACAGGAGTCCAGAAAGAATAAAAAAAAGGAATTCTAAAAGCAATGGCCAAAGCTGGAATGGTGTCCCAAGTATATAATCCCAGCACTCTTGGGAGCCTAAGGCAGGAGAACTGACAATTCCAGGCCATTGCATAGTGAGTCTGAGGCTGGTCAAAGCTAAATAGAAGACCCTACCTCACAAAAATTAAACCAGGGGAGCAAAAAAGAGAAGGAAAGGGCAGAGGACAGAAAAGCGATGGCAAGCTACTGACTAGGGCTAGAGAATGCCAGCATGGGCCAGTTGAGAGACAGGTGACATCTGTACTATGAACCAAGCCTTTAGAAATGTACATACCCTGAGCTTATATTTAAGGAAAAAAAAAAAACAGAAATAACAACAGCTTAATGAGAAAGTTAGTGGTTTCATTATCTTCTTTGAGATTTTACAGGAGAGTGTGGTTTTCACAAATTCTGTATAATAAACTTGGTTTATGATAAGTAAAAAAAAAAATGTTATTTGAAAGGGATAAAGTCGGACTTGAATGTACTCCTTAGTACTATGCATATAATTGATGGCTTTTTAGATGGCTCTTCCTAGTCAGAGAACTGGCCTCTGCAGGCTAACAAAGCCACAGCTAGTCCCTTATTCATGGCTACAGCATGAGAGGCACAGCTCCAGTTGCTCCTATCCCCAAGTTCCTCTAGGTGAAGAGCACATGAGAACCTACCAGCTTTTCCTCTAACCTCCATGGGTGAAGACATGTTGTACCCATAGCCGGAATGAGATAGGCAAACAGCTCCTGCAGATACTGAGCCTTAGTTCCTGGAGTCTGGCAGGTCTAGTTAATATCCAGGGGCCAGCATACAATCGGAGCGCTCCTAATCAAATACATGAAGCAAAGAGTTTTGTATTGAAACATTCAATTTAAATTAGACAACTGGGATTTTCACATTTTAACTAATATTTCAGTCACTGCCATTCAATGGGCACTCAATTCTTTTTTTTTTAAGACAGAGTTTCTGTGTGTAGCCATGGCTGTCCTGGAACTCATCTGTAGACCAGGCTGGCCTTGAACTCAGAAATCCACCTGAGTGGATTGGGAGAAATCTGCCTCCCAAGTGCTGGGATTAAAGGAGTACACCACCACTGCCTGGTTTCACTCAGTTCTTTAAATGCCTTATCTATATTACTCAATACAGAATAAAAAGAATTAGATGCAAAGTCTATTATTGAGCTGTTGATGTTCCTTCAGTCTATAAAAAGTCCTCACATAAATGCTTTTTATTTTCTAATCATTGCCATAATTGCCCCCATAAGGTCATTCATGGTTCATTCTTTCTTTTGGCTTCTTTCTAATGATTAGCACACACACAAACATACATGCACACAAGCATGCATATACACATATTTTTTTCTATAACCAAGACTATGTGAATTTCCATGAAGCTCATTATGTAACCTTGAACTTAAAGTAAAGCCCCTGCCTCAGCATCTCAAATTCTGGGACTTTAAACATGGAGATACTTTTTCATTAGCTGTCAAAAAATGAATTAAACGGATTTAAAGTGAATGTCTCAATACAAAGAGTTTTAAAGGATATTAATAAAAATTACAATTTGAAATAAGGTAAAAAGACAGATGAAATGTTCTTCCAGGGTCTTATGATGACAAACTATTCCAAAGACTATTTATGTGGGAAAATTATAACCTGCTCAGATGTTATATTAAGCCTTCTAGATTTATTGAACTTGTATAGTAACCTGTACATTTTTGTTTAGTGGTGATACAAACACTTTCCGATAGAAAAGATAGCACCAAAGACCAGAATTCACTGCTGTGCCAATCATTAGCCAGTGTTTTAAGTGTAACTCACAATTACTCTAACCTTAGTTCAAAATTCCAATTAAGAATCTAGATCTTCAAACTGTCTCAGAATGACCTTTGCCATCCTTCTGGTTCCTTCAGGAATTAATAAGCTTAATAAGATCTTAGATGTGATTTCAAATTTATATCAGTTGCACTTTTAATTTCCTGGAAATTCTACTTTAAAACAGAAGAAAGTATCTTTGTTTATAGAAGGAAACTAACAGAAGCCTTTCAGCTGATAGTGAGGCAAAGGACTCACCTGTGGACCACTGAGGAGCACCTAGGAGCACACCCAGAGGCAGAGCTGAGATGCTGAGCTTTGTGCTAAGAACCTCTAATAATGGGAATCCTCAGTCCTTCCAACTACATGGTTAAAAATATGTTCAACAGCTCTTTTTAATTAAAGCCAAAATTAATTTCCCTTGGAAGTCTGTCTGTTAAGTTCTAAATATTCCTTGGTAAGTAGAGACCTAATTTATTATTTAACCTCAGGGTTTAAATATGCCATACCTCATACCTGACAGCCTACCAAATAAATGTGTGAAAAACTCAAATTTAATGATTTGTTCTCCTTACATAAATATACATAACTTAGATTGCTCTAGTTCATAAATAAGTAGGGTAAAATATTTATTTATACCAAATAATCACCAGAGCCAATCTACAAAAGTAAAAAATGCATCCAAACAAAGTTTTATGCTTTTTTTGTTTTTGTTTTGTTTTGTTTTGTTTTTCGAGACAGGGTTTCTCTGTATGGCCCTGGATGTCCTGGAACTCACTCTGTAGACCAGGCTGACTCAGAAATCCACCTGTCTCTGCCTCCCAAGTGCTGGGATTAAAGGCGTGCCACCACCGCCCAGTCATGTTTTATGCTCTTTAAAAATTGTTTCTAGCATGGCTAGGAGGTTTTTAAAACAAAAATTTTGGTTCTTTTTCTATATAAAGATAACCAATATTGGAAGTGACAATTAAGTTACCATTGATCATTTCATTCAGAAAAGCACACCCACTTCTGAGATGCTTTTGCCAAACTCCAGTGCAGTGAGTCAGAGATAACCCTAGAGAAAAACAAAAGGGAGACTGGATGATTAAGCAAAACTTAATATTGAGTTGATAGACATTTAGTTCTATGTTGAGCTGCAGGACAGGAATAGAACAAAGTTACACAACTCACCACTGGAGATCAGGCTACGCCCTATTCCTAAGTTACTCCATACTGTATAAAACACTGCTTTTTCAGGCTGTGGTATCCCCTATGAGATATCATTCTACAAGAAGCTTTTAACTTCACGCAGCTAGGTACACTGAAAGTATTGCACCCTTGAGGGGAGCGAGAAGGTAAGCTATTTCCAACAGCGGTTGCTACAGTCATTTCTACTGGCTACTATGTGTGTCTGATTTGAAAGAGCTACTTTGTTTTTTTCTCTCAGTCAGGCTTCCACCTCTGCTGATGCTGCACCTGATGTGATGCTGTTTGCCTACCTCCCTGCTGCTTCTCTTTGCTACTTGTTATTCTTGTTCTTTTGCTTTCCACATGCTTCATAAGCTCATTCATTTGAAACCCCAAATATGGCTATCAGAGATCACCCTCCAGACCAAATACAAAGGAGGTCTCTCTCTCCTCTCCTCTCTCTCTCTCTCTCTCTCTCTCTCTCTCTCTCCCTCCCTCCCTCCCTCCCCTCTCTTTCTCTCTCTCTCTCTCTGAAGAGATGTGATAATGTAGAAAAATCAAAGAATTAACCCTGAGAAGACCTAAAAGAGCTAAAAGGGGGGGAAAAAAAGATGTTCAGTTGAGTTGCTAAGACCAACTGTTCATAATGGATTTTAGTCTGGGTAAAAGATGCCACATTTACTACTTAGAGTGACATGCTCAGCACATTGCCCTGGCAGTTACTTCCAGGGCTGATGCTGCTTGAAATACTTTTTAAAGTGCTAAAGTGCCCTACTCTCAGAAGCCTACACTAGCCAGGAAAGAAGATGAAAGAAGCCTCAAGAACTGAAAACTGATGAACTCTGGAACTCTACAGCCACTTAAAGATATGCTCTTTCTTAAAACATATTTATTTCCTATAAAGATATTCCCAATACAAGTTTTCAAAGCTGTATTACCTGATATGACTCATGTCTTAAGAATTGTTTTTGCTTTAGTTGGGGTTCTTTTAAAAATAAGTGGTGTTGTCTCATCTAATTACAAAAATAGCCAGGGCTAGGCATCAGCTCGGTAGTCAGGGTGCCTGCCTAGCCTACACAAAGCCATGAGTTCAATCCCTAATACCACATAAGCCAGATGTGTGGTAATGGTACACACTTGTATCCTCAATGTTTAGGAAGCTAGAGACAGTAGGATTAGAACTTCAAGGTCATCCTAGGGCTACATTGTGAGTTGAAGGCACATCTGGATGTATAAAACCCTGTTGCAAAAAAAAAAAAAAAAAAAAAAAAACAGTCAATATTCATAGTAAATTCTCCACTGGTATACTGTGTTCATCATGTTACTGATCACTCTGCAGTATGGGTATGTACATGCTGAGGATTGCCAGGAAAGCGTAGGAAAGGGCTGACATTATCTTCTAAAGCATCTTATACTATGAAGAAGAAAATGTAAGGAGAGAGAAAAACAAGTCAGATAAGAAAGGAATTAAGAACATCACTCTTATTCACAAGGCCAAGGTTTTCACATGTGCTTATACTTCAATAAGGTGATTTTAGTGCAATAAAAATATACTTTAACAAAATTGAGGTCAAATAGGAACAAGTACATAAAAGCAATTGTAAGTTACTAATGAAAAACATTTTAAAAGAGTCATGACCCAATTACAGATATGAAAGCAAATTGTTATCCTTCTGTGTCAATTTTAAGTTTGTTGAGAAGTACTGAGACTGTCCTCTTGAATAGTGAGCAATTTAAGATTCCAAAAGCATTAGAATCCTATGTCAATAATGCTAGTAAATTGTAATCAGGTAACTAGCAGTGATGAGCCAGACTCTGAGCCTTTTCTGACTAAAAATGGTTACTTAAAACACCTTTTTGTTGCTCTCGTTTTCTTTTGTTTGAGGAAGGGAAGCATTAGGTAACCCTATCAAACTATTCTCAAACTCATGGAGCAGTGTCTGCTTCTGCCTCCCAAGTGCTAGGATTAAAAGTGTGAGCCACCACACCTGGCCTTTTTTGAAATTTGTTA
>JADRCD010203934.1:0-29724 GCA_019843815.1 Montemys delectorum
GGGAGGAGGGTGTGGTAGTCCATCGAGAATGTGGATCTCAAGTTGCAGTTCACACAGGGTAAAGATTTAGAAAGTGAATCACTGCCATATTAAACTGGCATGGCTGCAAGAGGAGAGGGAGAAATGATGGGTGGGAAACAAATCTGCAATAAATGATTTCCACTTAACTGGATTTCCCTTCAGCAAAATACATCACAATGCCAACTGTAGATAACTGGTTTCCCTGGTACACTCAGCCAACTTGATCTGTATGCAGCCTTACGGGACCATAGGATACAGAGGGTTGTTAGCAATGATGGTAATAAACACCTCTAACTCACGGAGCACTTCCAGATAGTAAACTTGGGTGATAACAGAGGGGACCATGCTATAGCATGATCAGAATCTTGGTTTAAAGAGGTTAAGCTGTGTATCAGGGAAATGACACCTGGCTGAGGACCAAGTGTTTGGCTTTCTCTAGACTGTGATATTGAGACTAGCCTTTTCCATGGAGGGAATTATGACAGTCTACCAAGAGTATAGCCCTCTATGTCTGTAACTCAGTGCAGTTAAGGCCTTGGCTCATACAAGGTTTTTAAGTTATCCCTGATGTTATAGTAAGATACTATATACAGCTCCTAGAGGTACTGCAGTTCCAAGCCAGTGTGTACAGTGGACAGAACAGGCTACTCCACTTTACTACTGTAAAAGTACACTCGCCATATCAATCTTAGATAGCAGGTGCATGAGATATTAAGCTGGCAAGAGCAGGACTCCACCTGGTCTTAGTCAGAAGGCTAAGAGTTACCTATGACTAAACATTAAAAACAGAATACTGTCTATGAAGATGTACAACATGGTGTTTTGGCGTACACGTGTTCTGTGAAATCAAATTATATTTTCGATGGGTTAGATCTAGGGACATTCTGTTTTTGCAAGCTCTGAGTTGGTAGGTTTGGTGTTGAAGAAACACAGTGAGTTTGTCTTAGTGGTTTTTGGGCCACATGTGCAGTGGCTGTTCCAAATTATTAAAATGGGCAAGGAGGTATTTTTGGAGGGGGGTGAGTTATGTGGAACTTTCTGGCAAGACAATTAGCTTGCTTCCAAATAGGATGTATTTTCTATTTCTGAACATCCATAAAAACGAGTTGAGTTATTTAGCGTTGTGGAATTTGGAATCTAACATGCAGGAGCCGGTACCTGCGTGTGTCCCAAGCCTTAAGCTGCAGAGCCATCATGGCCATTTTTGGAGTGGTAATCATACCTTTTTATAGAGTGCAGAATGATCAAAGCTTGCAACAGCGCTGCTTCCCAGCTGTCAGGGTCTCCTCCAGCGCTCCTCCTTCCGCCCCACTTGATACCATGTGCCTGGCTCCCCTTCCTCCACCTGCTGCCTAGCTGCTTGTTTGAGTTCTCTTGCTATTTACTGACCCTAAGCACACAGCCTGTGCTTTAGAGACAAAATCACCTTTGCAAATGAATGGTGACATCTTTAATTGGGGGCCAGGGGTGTCTTTGACAATATTTTGGCTAGGTTTCAAATGCTGTAGCTTGTTATTATTTGGGTAGAGTATTGATAGCAATTGCCGTGGTGGTTTTTTCAAAATATACATCTGTTGTGAGGTTCAGAAGTGTGATTTGGCACCTACATGGGCACAGACAGTTCAGTTCACTGATAAGGACCCTTGTGTGGTTGAAGCCACTGTTCTGAGAATGCAGTCACGTAGCTGAGTGGTGAGGATGACGTCTGAGAAGTGATCTAGGTAACTTGCTAATGACATGGACATCAGAGGGTGTGCTAACAGAGACTGGGGCAGCTGTGAAACCCCCCTCTGGTATACACAGCTCATTCCTTGACCCCTGTTGTGTAGTGCATACTTCGTTGGGCAGGCCTTGAGCTGTTAAATCAGCTTTTCAGAGTGGAATGAAGAGAGAGAGATTGGGGATCTTGGGCTGACTGAGTTTGGTATGTTGGTGGGCAGTAGAGATCATTATTGTTAGTCCACAGTGGTATCTATCAAAACCTGACTCTTGTCCTTACCCTCATTCACCCACCAAGGAGTTGTAGAGAGATCTTCTTCTTCCTGTCTGCTCTGTTCAATGTCTGCGAAAAGAGGTCAGAGTAGTGACCCCTGCCTGCCTACGTGGAAGGGTCTTGTTTGGCAGCTAAGGGCTGGTGGTGTGCATATAGCCCTCTTCGCCGCATGTCTTAATTACTGTTCTACTGCTACGAGGAGACACCATGACCAAGGCAACTCATCGGAAGCGTGTAATTGAGGCTTGCTTACTGCTTCGGAGGGTTAGTCCGTTATCATCGTGGTGATCATGTAGTAGTCGTAGGCAGGCATGCTGCTGGAGAAGCGGCTAAGAGGCAGGCAACAGACAGAGGTGGGGAGAGAGAGGGAGAGAGGAAAGAGAGGAGTTAAGAGAGACAGAGAGACAGACTGAGACTGGGCCTAAGGTTTCAAAAACCTTAAAGTCAGTAACATACCTCCTCCAGCAAGAACACACCTACTCCAAAAGGCCACACCTCCTAATCCTTCCAGATAGCTCTACTCAAGACTAAGGATGCAAATATATGAGCCTGTGATGGGGTTCAGGGGTTTATGTGCTTTCAAACCACCACACCTAGGCTCATGAAACGTAGAATAAAGTTGTTTTGGAATCACAGTGCTTTTCATGGAGTTTGGCAAGCATGGCCATGGAGATATGCCACATATTTGCAAACTCCGTGGGCTGCTTTCACTCAGAACAGCTGTTGCCAGAAGTGCACGGCTCCCTTTGAGCCCAGGAAGTATGGTGGCTTGGGTGGGGACATGTGGACCTGGACTTCTGGCTGTGTCTAACCAGAGCTAGCACAGTTACAAGTCTGATCACGGTAAACTGCTTCAGTGAGCAACTGTGGCCTGGAAAGATGTGGGTGGGTGGCCAAAGTGCACCCAAAAAAACGTGGGTGGCAAGACGACTGTGGCAGCTGAGCCTTTCCCATTGCAAGTGAAGGCCATTGTGTCTCTTGTCTCCAGAGCAACCATGTCAGCCATGCTGTCAGAATGAGCCTTATCCCAAAGGATGCTGTGTGATTTAGCAGTTCCCTGGCTCATAAAAGGGGAATGTGGCTTTGTGACCTTAGCAGAAATAAGCACTTTGTTTCCAAGCAAGCTTGCAAAAAAAGAGGATCTAGAATTGCTGATGGTTTTAGGAGTAATTCATTATTTTAAAAAACCCAGGAGTGGGGGATGGGAAGGTGGAGGTGCCTGCAAACAAGCAAGAGATCTCTAGTTCAGATCCCCATTGCCAAGGTGAAAGGCTGGATGTACTGGTGCTTGTCTTCCGGGAAACTCACTGCTGGCCCGCCTTACTACACCAGGGATCTCAAGCTTCAATAACAGATCTGGTCTCAAAGATGAGACCAGGCACGGAGTGGTGGGGTGGTGAAGAGCAGTACGTGCTCTACCGGAGGGCTAATTCCCAAATGCCATAACCACCATTCATCAGATCTAATGCCCTCATTGTAGCTTCCACAGCAGCCCCACACATATAACAACTCATGTACACACATGCACAGGAACACAGTTTTTAAAAGTAAAAGAGGGGCTGGAGAGATGGCTCAGTGGTTAAGAGCACTGACTGCTCTTCCAGAGGTCCTGAGTTCAATTCCCAGCAACTACATGGTTGCTCACAACCATCTGTAATGGGATCCAGTGCCCTTTTCTTATGTGTCTGAAGACAGCAACAATGTACTCATTAATAAAATTAAATAAAATTTACAAAAAAAAAGTAAAAGGAATATAAGACAGGGAACAATTGAGCATGATGCCTGGCATCAGCTTCTAGCCTTCTAGGTATGCATGAAAGGAAGGGCAGCTCAGAATTTTACACCACCATACAAGTGTGGTGAATAGACGTGCAAAATATTCAAGACATGATGTATCATTTTTAAAAGAAGTCTCACCGATGATAGATGTGCAGCCTCACACTCAATTAAGTGAGTCAAATGTGGCATCTCCTTAATGTACTACCTACGGCTCTCACAGTCTACCTGCCCCAGGCTCAGCTGAGCAGCTAGGGTGATAGCACGTGGCTGCTCCTCCGTTGCCATGGTTGGCTTTCTAAAGAGTGATGGCGTTGACCATGGACCTCTGTTAGTGTGAGTAAAAAAGTTCTCACAGTAAAAAAGTGAACGCTTTTGATATGTAACAGAAAGAGGACTGACTGACAATATGGAGGTAGGGACCAAGCCCTCAGAGCCCCAAGTGTCTCCTCCACAGAGAGCTAACCAAGAGGAAGGGACCAGGATGCCTGAACGCCTGCTGCACTGTGGCCAGTGTGGCCCCTGCTGCTTCCCTTGGGGAGAGGAGTGGCTTCTGGTTTTTTTGTTTGTTTTGTTCTGTTTTGGTTTTCCCTTTCTGGCTAAATCTTCCCTACAGAGCTGTGACCAAGAGAAGTAGATTTTATAGGGCATCTACATTTCCAAAGACCAGCACATTTACTTACAAAGTCATATGAATTTGTCTAATTGAGGCGAACTTTACTCAACATAAGTTCATCACATTTAAGTCTACAAACAAGTGAGATGTGGTGCACTCCTGATGTTGAAGAGCCCACACTTCAGTCTGGTCCCTAGATATCTTTATCACCACAAACAGAAGCCTGGTACTGAAGACCCACTGCCCTCCCCCATGGGAGTTCTGCCTCTTCACTGCTTTGCAACCTCTGTCTTCCCATTTCTATGGATGTGCCTGTTTTGGGAGAATCTGGTGTCTCTAACTTTGTGTGCTTTCAAACTTTACACACTGATATTATAGCATTATATAATTACTATATTCCTTTTTTGTGGCTAAAGAGTATTCTATCGTATGAATGTACCATAGCTTTCTCCCTTGTGGTCTGATGACAGGCTTTTCCTTTGGCTGTGTGAATAATACTGCTGTCAATATAGGTGTACAAGTATTTAAGTCTCTGCTTTCCATTCTTTTTGGTTATAAATCTAAGAGTGCAATTGCCATGGTAATGCCATTTATGTTTAAAATCTCTTTCTGGTTTAAACTATTTTCCCAACCTAGACTTTTTTACATTTGAAAAAGTTGCCCTGAACATGCAATACTTTGCCTGGTATTCCTGGCAGTTAATGAGACTATAAATCACTTAAATTGTAATGAGGTACAGGTGCTCTCAGAACATTTGGACTTTCTGTCTACCTTGGCTGTCCCCCTGCCCAGTAGGATTGCTGCACTTTAACGAATGTGGTAATAGAAGGTTCTAGAATTAGGTTGGCTGGATTCAGATCTCATCTCCATTATGTGCTGACGCTGTAGCTGTTGTCAAAACTTTCTCCTCCTGCCTCTTGTTTCCTGACCTGAGAAAAGGCAGAACTGCATATTTCCTAGGGTCATACTGGATGCTGATGGGGTTAGGCCCATGTATGGCCTGCCTGGACTCCCAGGACAAAACCCCACAACATATACATCACCGTTTCAGAGGCCAGGGCATCTAGGAACAGAGTCTTCAGCAGGTTTCTACATTCTTCTATTGGCCTGCTTCCGAGTGTGCATCCATGGGGTCTGTGTGTCCAGCTGTCCTTTTCCTACAAAGACACCAGGCAGAAATGGATTCGGATACCCCTAAGAGACACAGTTTAAATTACTCACTCTTTAAAGGCCCTGTCTTCCAGTGTAGTGCTATTTTTAGGCATTGTGGTCAGGGTTTCAACACATGGGGAAAGAAAGACATGCTGGTCCTTGTAAAGCCACAGCAGGTGTGCTCCCTAGGAAGGGGGAGGTGGCTGCAGGATGCTGATTCTGGTGTGTGACCCTAGAAAATGGGGGCTGGGGGGAACCTGGATGCAGAAGTGCCAGTGAGTGGACGTCCCTGTGGAGGGAACCTATGGCTTTAAGCAGTGGAAACTAGCTTAGATGCTGTACTGCTCTGGAAGATCTCAGTAAGGATGCTGCCATCTTTAAAACCCTCTGGCCGGCCGGCCGTATAGCTGGGCATGGTAGCACACACCTTTAGTCCTAGTATTTGGGAGGCGGAGACAGGTGGATCTGAGTTTGAGACCAGCCTGGTCTTACAGAGGGAGTTTCAGTATATCCAGGATTACATAGAAAAATAGACCTGTTTTGAAAAACAAAACAAAATAAAAATACTGTGGCTGATAGACCCTGGTATAGGATTTGTCACTGGGATGATTTTTTAACCATTTCAGAGACATGCCCAGTGCTGTGTGCCATGCGTTAGTTAATAGCAGTTGACCTCCACAAATTTCTCCACACAGAAACTACTCGTTCAATAGTGCTTATACCCTCTCCCCATCCCACCCCTGCCCTTTTTTCTATTTTCTGCCTTTGTCACCTGCTGTTTCATAACAGCTACGGAGTGGAGGAAGGGAACCGGAACTGGTCGGGCTTCGTGCCAGGAAAGGATTGGGATTAAGGAAGTCACCTGGGAACAGGGATTTGGTCTGGGCTCATTGCCATCCTAGTTCACCGTTAACCTCTTCCTGAAAGCCGACTCTGAACCGGCTCCGTGCATCTGCGCAGTGTCGAGGTTATATATCTTAGGGTGTAGGGACAGCGTGGACAGTGGGTGCTGAGACCACGTGAAACGATCGTTTCGCTGGATCGCTCCAGCCCCCTGTGCAGAATGCAGAGTAGGTGACGTACAGGTCCGAGCCTGACCTCACTGCCTTGATAACACTGCCCCCCCCCCCCACGTCTTTTCCCTCTGCCTGCAGACCTACATCGGCTCCATCATCGCGTCGGTGAACCCCTACCAGCCCATCGCTGGCCTATACGAGCGTGCCACCATGGAGGAGTACAGTAGGTGTCACCTGGGCGAGCTTCCACCGCACATCTTCGCCATCGCCAACGAGTGCTATCGCTGCCTGTGGAAGCGCCATGACAACCAGTGCGTCCTCATCAGGTGAGCCAGAGCAGAGAGAAGAAGGGGTGGGCCAACTGTCTGCCCAGCCCAGCAGAAGCCATTCACGGGAGAGCTCTCCAGACAACCTAACTCCTGCTGAGGGCGCTCAGTTGCAGACAGATTGTGTGGGTTGGCGGTTTGCCTTACATAGGCCCTCCGTTCATTCATTCGTTCGATCATTTATTTATTCCCAATTTTTCTATTTACTCTCAATTTTCTTGAATTATGTCTTCGGGCCATTTCACAGATGAAGCACTGTCAGTCAGTTTATTTAATGGCTCTTTCATATTTGAAATCTTTTACATATTTTAGAATGCTAGTCACAATGCTTGAATATTTTGAGCAAGACTTTTTTCTCTACTGTAGAAGAAATCTACTATATACATAGAAATCACTCTAGTTAACAATATTCTGATTTCAAGAAAAATTTAATAATGGGAATGCCCCCTAAGCAAGTAGTTTTTAATCTGTAGGTTACAACCCCTTTGGGAGTGGGAGTGGGCTCAAAAAACCCTTTCACAGTGGTTGCCTAAGACCATCAGAAAACATGGATATTTACATTATAGTTCATAACAGCAGCAAAATTACAGTTACAGAATAGCAATGAAAATAATTTTGTGGTTGGGGGGGGGTCACCACAATATGAGGAAGTGTTTTAAAGGGTTACAGCATTAGGAAGGTTGAGAACCGCTATCCTAAAGTTTACCTGCGAATTAGGTGGAGAAGCATAGCTTGTGGTGCATGCTTTAAGAGAATGGTACAAGGACATGTTTATTTAAATTAATTTGTGTTAGATATGACATGCCTGTTGGAACCAAGTCTAGTGCATCCGTGTACTTTTCTGTCTTGGGTTAATTTTGAGACAGTATTTTGCTGTGTAGCCCACACTTGTCTCAAACAGCATTCCTTCTGCTAAGCCTCCAAAGTGCTGGGGTTCCATAAGTGTGTCAGTATCACCCAGCTCTTACTTACTTGGAAAATAAAGTAGCCAGAGCCCCCACCATGAAAACTCTTCCCACGAAGAGTGGCATTAAAAAAAAAAAAATCAACCTGGAGTACATTTTTATACACTTCTTAAATTTTATTAATAATGGATGCAAATTGGCCCACTGCATTTATCCCAGCGGCATCCTACTGGAACCTGTTGTTTGCTCAGGGAGCCTATGGCTGTGGTGGTAGGTCCCGTCTGGATGATGTCCAACACACATGTGATGAAGTGCTGAGGTTTCCATGGAGAATCCAAGCTCTCCATTCCTGTGTCCCTCCAGGCATCCACTCATGGGACATGACAGTGACGAGGAGCGCGGCAGGCTGCAGAACTGCCACTGTGAATGATTTTGACAGCTGCTGCTTTACATGGCTTTCTAGCCCCAACTTGGGACGGAATAATTATATTATTTGAAGAGGGAAGGAAGTGGGAAGGGCAGTTTGGTTTGGGAGAGAGCAGTATATCGAAACCTAGGGATTTCCAGTTCTGTGACTCGGGGGAGGGAGGGAGTGGACAGATGGAGAACGCCGTCTGTCATTTTTGGACCTCAGGCTGGTTAAGCTTGCCAAAACTGAAGCCCCATGTTACATAGACAGATCACCTGGTCATGCACCCAGCCAGGTAATCGGAGGACTGTTCCCAGATAGTGAGGACTGGCTCAGAGGCTGAGGGGAGCATTGCTGCACCATGTCCCCTCTCCCCAGATCATCGGAGAAACTATCCCTGTGGGGGAGGGGGACCAGTGGAGGTCCTCCCACCGACCCCAGGCTAGGGAATGGAGAGTGTGCCAAAAGACAGCTGAGCTGTGTTCATACTGCCCAATGTGACAGTGAACATGCACTGTGCCAGGCGTGAAGGACCCTTTTGCAGCCTGCAGTGTGAGCCCACTATAATGACCATCATGGGAGCCACACCATTTTCATACTGCAGGATCTGGCCATTATACTTGTCCAAAGTTTCCCTGCTTTTTCTCTTATTGAACAAACAGAAATTGCCTGTACAGAATGGATAAACTGATTTCCCCTCCCGCAAAGCGTGGGGAGAGATGGACTTTGTTCTCTTCTTGGTCACTGTAGCAACGCTAACGTGAGGCTGTAGAAGTAGCTTGGATATAACTGTCAGTGTATTAAGTAATGCAAACAGGGATCATGCTAATTCAAAATTAGTCCAAGTGAAGCTACTGTGAATAGAAATAGCTTTACGGAATAGCATGCCTAGTAGGTAACTTGACTTGTGACTCAAACATAATGTAAGATTGCTCCTTTGCTGTTTTGTTTTTGTAAGGCAGGGTCTATGCAGATAGCCCAGGCTGGCCTTGAACTCATGATGCATGTATCTATCTCAGTCTGCTGAATTCTGGGATAAATCTGTGCTACCAGCTGAGTGATGGTTGTGCACACCTTTAGCCCCAGCACTTGGGAGGCAAAGGCAGGTGAGTCTCTGAGTTGTTGAGGCCAGGCTGGTCTACAGAGCAAGTTCCAGGACAGCCAGGGCTACACAGAGAAACCCTGTGTTGAAAAACTAAAAAAAGGAAAAGTAGCCATACTTAGCTAAATGAATCCATAAGAGTCTTTGTGAATGGATTTGTGGCCCAGGCATGGTGACTTTTAACCTTAGTATTCTTGGAGCCAGGGTCAGGTTTCTCAGAGTTTGAGGGTAGCCTGTTTTACTAGGGCTATCCAGAGCTCTGTAGTGAGACCCCGTTCAAAAGCAAAAAGAATGGACTTGTCACTAGAATGTGTGGGGGTGGGGTGGTTTTGTATTTGAAACCTTGCCTGGCCTCTGCATCTCTGGTGCTGGCAGTGCCACCATGGCAGGCTGTTTGGTTCGCTAGAGCTTGTCAGCAGCTTTGCTTGTTTATTTTGTTTTCTTTTTCTTTTTTTTTTAACCCCCTCCTCCCCTCTGCCCCCTCCCCCCTCCCCCCTCCCCCCTCCCCCCTCTCTCCCATTTCTTTAGAGGTGTGGGAATTAAGAAGGCCAGGCATTTTAAAGCCGAGTTGCTAGATACAAGCCTCTGTTTGGTTTCCTCAGACCTCACCTGCCCCCTGGTGGACACAGCGTGTCTTATTCATCTCACAACGTTCTCTCATGTTCTTGGCCTTAAAATCAGAGACTATTCTCTTCCTGGCCCCCCACATTATCAAGTATACTTAAAAACAAGCAGTTCAGCCTCGTCTGAGGCCCGAAGCTGGGCGTGGCAATGGCTGGCCTTTAGGCTTCCATTCTGTACCGTTTCAAGGTTGTTCTGCTCTGAAACTCTTTGGTTTTTTTGTTTTTGTTTTTTTTTAAAGTTAATTAAAGTTTTAAAAATGTATGTGTATGTGTTATCCCTGCACAAAGTGACGTACCCCACATGCATATGCAGGTGCCTACAGAAGCCGGGGAGGCCGTGGCTCCATTGTGTCTTTACCTATAGACAGGTGTGAGCTGTCTGATGCAAGTGTTGGGAACCCAACCAAGATCCTCTGCAAGAGCAATAAGTGCTCTTAACTGCCGAGCTGTCTCTCCAATCCCTGCTTTATTTTACTTTTCAGTAGACATTTAAGTGAAAGCTTGTGCTGTTATAAGCTTTAAGGATAAGGTGTATAAACGTTACATATATGTAACTTTAAACTCACATAAAGATCTCCCCTGTGTAATTAATAAGATTAGCATGAGACCTTGTCGGCCTTCTACATTTGACTGTGACGTTAGGTTTGTTTGTTTGTTTGCTTTTTTTTTCACTCTGTGTGTGTGTGTGTGTGTGTGTGTGTGTGTGTGTTGTGGTCCTTTTTTCAATGTGAGTGGACTCTCAAGATGCAGAGCAGTGCCACATGACAAAAATCACAGCAAATGTCCTTCTAAGTGCTATTGACTCCTGGTCATGGTTTAGGAGTTGAGGCCACCTTTCAACCATTAAGTTGAGTAAGATTCTCCCTGGGACAGAACAGAACAGAGAATGTCATGAGAGCAGGGGATGGACGGGACAGGAGAACCACAACTGACTGGCCAACTCTAGGCTACGTTTGCAAGGGTTGAACTGCAGAAACTTCCTTCTCAGATTGACCCAGACAGACTAGAGTTTCCTGATTTCAGGAAAATGTAGTCAGGCCTGGAGTCCATGTGCTTTCTCAAGGCTTCAGTTTGATTGTGTAGCACTTGGCTCGAGGGACTCCATTTTGGTATAATCAGTCCCAGTACAGAACTCAGCCCTAAGTAGTGCCTCCCTATAACTTTTATCCTGGGTAAAAAGCTAGGGCTAACTTGTCTGTACTGCTTCACACCAGGACAACGAGTGGTGGGCGGCCAGCCTTTACTAACTGTCGATCAAAGGATGAGTAGTTCAGAGGAAATGGTGCAAGGTCTTTGCATTGTGTTTGGAGTTTTCAAAAATGGAGCCATTTCTTATCTGTGCCTTTTATATTATGGGATGGTATAAGAGTAAGTGGGTTCTTGGTCTTCTTTGTTTCTTGAGGTGTGTCTTACTGGGTGCTGAGCCAGAGCTGGTTGTTCGGTTAGATAGAGACCATGTGACACAGGGCATGGCCTGTGACTTACAGTAAGATGCAGGTGAAGGACAAGCATATGGGTGAGGGTTGTCTGGAATGGGATCGCAATCTGTGGTGGAAGCTCTACTCCTTATACATCCCAGAGAAGCCCAGAGATGCCTTCTCTGTGGAGAACAGGAGGCGCAGACCTGGTGAGTGACTGATGACGACAGAGATTTGAACTTTAGCCTCTGCTCCAACCAAGTGCTACTTCCTGCCGAAGCCATGATGTAAGGACTTTGTTTAACTTGCTAAGACCTTTGGCCATAATCTTTTCAGACACTAGAGACACCCCTTTAGTTAGTTATCAACTAGGAAATGATAGAACTTAGGTTTGATCTGATTTATATTTTAAGAAAAATGTGCTGTTTTGGAATTTGATTCGTAGGAAGGACATGCTTGATCAGCAGATACAAACGGAAGGGCCAAAGAGCATATGTCCCAGGGTCGATGATTGGCTCACTGGTGCCTCAGCTTCTCAGCCCTGGCCAGTGCCTGCAGTGAAACCACCCCAGCATGAAACAGATGGCGGGGGGGGGGGGGTGTTGAGGAGGGAGTGTATTCCCAAGCAGGAAGGTAGAATGTAAGGACCGGACATCATCATAGACACACATGGATCTAGAACACCGCCAGCTCCAATCTATCCTGCTAAGAGCCCAAGCATCCCAGTTCGTGGAGAGTCAGTGCATGCTAGCACCACCTCCTCCTGCTGTTTGCCCACCTTCTTCCTGATTAAAGAGCACATTGCTCCCAGCTCTTTGAGCCTCACTGCCCCTGATTTCTTCAATGCAGCTGCCCCACGTAGGCCTGTGTCTTCACTCCTTGACTTTTGCTTTTGCATCTCATGGGAGGTGTGGATTTGTGGGTAGTTGCTCTCTGCAGGGAGAACATGTGTCTCCCCGTCTTGTTGCCAGGACCTCTGGGAAGCCTTGCAATGATGGTTTTTTGTCTAGAATCATGATATCTCATGCTCAAGCCTAATCCTTACAAAGGGAATGAAGTGCCTTTCATGGGCCTGGATCAACAGATATTTACTGAATACCCAAGACACCCAGCCTGGCTTCAGGGGTGTCTGTCATCTGAGCCATCTCCTCTTTTTATTAAATGTAAGTGGTTATTTAATCATTCACCACGTTCCCGGCAGCAGTCCTTAAGAGCCCCATCCCTTGGCATGCACCGGACTTAGAGAATGCAGGGGCTCCAGTCAGTCTTCTACCAAGCACAGTCTCCTATCTGTCTCCGATGGCTTCTGCCCGCCATGCTCATACCTTCTGCTTTGCGCTCCTTGTCTGCTGGCTTCTTGCTTCCTCCAGCCTCCCCTAGGGTATTTGCTGAGCATTGAGCCTTACACAAATGGACTGGGCTCCCCCTCCAAATGTCTTTCATGCTTTCCTTCCCATCCCTAGTTGTATTACATGTGCACAGGACCTGAGCAACCATGAGCCTAGGTAAGAGCTGTGCCTGAAGGAGATAACTTAGCTGACTGTCTTAGTCAGGGTTTCTATTCCTGCACAAACATCATGACCAAGAAGCAAGTTGGGGAGGAAAGGGTTTATTTGGCTTACTTTTACATTGCTGTTTATCACAAAGAAGTCAGGACTGGAACTCAAGCAAGTCAGAAAGCAAGAGCTGATGCAGAGGCCATAGAGAGATGTTCCTTACTAGCTTGCTTCTCCTGGCTTGCTCAGCCTGCTCTCTTATAAAACTCAAGACTTCCAAGCCCAGGGATGGCACCACCCACAAGGGGCCCTACCCCCTTGGTCACTAATTGAAAAAATGCCCCACGGCTAGATTTCATGGAGGCACTTCCTCAACTGAAGCTCCCTTCTCTGTGATAACTGCAGCCTGTGTCAAGTTGACACACAAAGCTAGCCAGTACACTGACCTTCCAGAAAGTAGTCTTTCTGGAGTATCCTCTCAAGTGCTTTGCTCTGTAAGGTGGTGCTAATGGACCCAGCACACCCACCAAGCATGGGCTGCATCTTCCCGTACCACCTTGCCTGCCTTCTTGCTTCTGCTCCATTGTATCTTACCCAGAATCCTCCTGTTTTCTCTGCCAGCCTTATACTTGGCAGACATCATAGCTGAGGTGTCCTTTGCTTCTCCCATTGGTCCCCTCTGTCTGAAGTGCTTTGTCCACTTCCCTTTACCAGCTTCTAAGTGCAAAACATCCGTGGGACTTTGAAATCAAATGGTGTTTAGCTCTAAGCCAGGCACTCATGCCTTGCCTATTTCCCTCTCAGAATAGCTGGGCTGCTCGTTATATAGTACAGGCTTCATCCTTCTGAACACTGGTCTCCTTCTCATGCTCATTGTTTCCTCCAGAATACTGCGACTGTGCCCATTCATTGAACACACACCCAGCGGGTACCCACCTCAGCAGGTGCTTTGGGAGATGGGGACATGGCTTGGAAATCAGACAAAGTAAAGATTCTTGCATGTGCAGGGCTCCCCTTATTTGAACAGTCTATCTCCGGAGTCTCACTTGAGAAGCAGCCTACGGGAGGTCAGAAATAAACCAGCCTGCAGGAGAAAGGACCTCTGTTCCCATGCAACTCAAAGCAACAGGCAGTTTTAAAACTGAATTTCTTATTTGAGTGTCAGAGGAGAGCATGCATGCTGTAGCAGACTTGTGGAGGTCAGAGGGACCTGTGGGCATCTGTTTTTTCTTTGTATCATGCGTGTTTAAGAATGAAGTCACGTCATCGGGCTTGGTGGCAGATAGCTACCCTTAGCCACAGAGCCCTCCAGCAAACAGGGATTTGAACTCCATTCTCCCTGTTGTCCATGGTAACTTATTTTAAGGAATGTAGTGCCCTTGACAAAGTTAGTTGTTTCAAGAATACATCTTTCTTTAGAAACCAAAACTTGTGTGTTTTGTCTTTCAGTGGCGAAAGTGGGGCTGGGAAAACGGAAAGCACCAAGTTGATCCTCAAGTTTCTGTCCGTCATCAGCCAGCATTCTTTGGAGTTGGGCCTGCAGGAGAAGACATCCAGCGTTGAGCAAGCCATCCTCCAAAGCAGGTAGCACATTGCTTTTCCCCCTTCCAGGCCAAAGGGCTTGCTCTCCTTCTGGAGCCGAATAGCTAAAATTAGTTGGCCTATTTCTCTTCCCAGCTTGCTTGTTGGGATTTCATTAAGAGATCTCAGTTACATACCTTTCATCTCAGCACGGGGGAGGCAGAGGCAGGCAAATCTCTGTGAATTCAAGGCCAGTTGGCCCTAGAGAGTTCCATGCGAGGAAGGCTGATGTAGTGAGCCTTTGTCTCACCTCCTACCACCACTGCTCCTCCTGCCCCTCCCAAAAAGAAATGGTCTTGCTATGAACCCAGCACTTCCTGCAACCTTCAGCAACACCTGCTATGGCAGAAGCATCTCCTGGTCCATCCATCCTTCCTCCCTCCCTTCCTTCCCTGTCAGGCCATTATAGGTGATATGATACTTCATGGTTCTGAGAAGCAAGCTGACTTTAGCTGCTGATTGAAGCTCTCAGACACACACTAACCCAATTGCTGTAGCATTCAGAGAGAGAAATGCGCTGTCGGTGAGCACAGGGCATTTGCAGAGCCTCACCTGGGACAGATCAGCAGTACCCAGCCATGATCCTTGGAACTGCAGAGGGCTGTGTGGCTGGGTATCATCTACAGACTCACTTGGCGTCTAATTGATGCCTTGTCAGGTTGTACCAATAGAAACATTACAGACACCAGATGCAGAGAGTAGTCCTGGGGTCAACAAAACTACAGCCTAGTATAATATCCTGCAGTTTTTTTTTTTCAATTGGAATTGCAGCTCAGTGGTAAAATGCTTGCTTAGCATTTTCAAGGTCTAAAGTACCATGCATACCCTTGTACACACATACACATGCATACACATGCATACACTTAAGTATGTTTGCCTTTAGTTTTTAACCCTGCTTCTAGCATATAACTCAGTAGCAAGGGTCATCACCTTCCATTTTCAGACCTCTTCATCTGCCTTCTCCAGCGTTCTTTGTAAACAATTTCCTTGGGACCCTGCCAAGCTCGCTTGTGTTGTTTCTGGCAACTTTTAAACAACAGAGGCAGCACTGAGTAGTTTCAGCAGGGACCGAGTGCTCTGAAAACTGACAACAGCATCTGGCCCTTTGCGGCCCTGCCAGTTACATCCTTGGTCTAGCCTGGCTCCGTTTAACAGTTGGAGATGATCCGGGAGACGTTAAATAAATCACCTCCAGGCCATGATGCAAACTAGAGGAAGGCCCAGCATTGAGGGCTTTTCAGATCCTAGGTGGGGGCGCTTCTGTGCAACTCCCGGGCACTGCATCAACCAAGTTCATTTGTGCAGAGCTGAGTCATGTGGTCCCCTTAGCTCTGCAGCGCGGCTAACCATCTTCTTATTCACATTCAAGGGGATCTTCAGGAAAACCCATTTCAGCAAGTGTTTAGAAAAGCCAGCTCTTCTTTAAATAAACAGAGTCAGGCTGGGCCCTGGGCTGCAGATTCCTTACATTTGTGTATAATAGCATTTGCCCTGAGTGATGCTCCCTTGTCCTCTGTCCACAGCCCAATCATGGAAGCTTTTGGCAATGCGAAGACAGTATACAACAACAACTCCAGTCGCTTTGGGAAGTTTGTTCAACTGAACATCTGCCAGAAAGGAAATATTCAGGGCGGAAGAATTGTAGATTGTATCCTGTTTCGTTTCATGGTTGTCTTTGCATTTGGCCCTGACAGTAGAAACTTTGCTCTCTTGTTGTAAGGGCCCCAAAAGAACATGGAATACTTGTTTCCCTAGTTCAAGGGTTCTTTTTTCTTTAATGTTACTGCATTTGGCCTGTTAATTACTTTACAAGATAAATGATCATTTTTTCCTTTGGAAATGTCTCAGATTGTGCTCATAGTGTAGAGTCATCACTTCATAGTCACTGTACTTGTTTGATGTCTGATTTCTGTTGCTATAATGTAATGTCTGTCTGGGTACTTGATAGAAAAAAGCTTATCTATCAAGTTTTGCCTTTTTAAAAAAAAAAAAATAGCTTTAAGCCAGGCAGTGGTGGCACATGCCCTTAATCCCAGCATTTGGGAGGAAGAGGCAGGCAGATTTCTGAGTTCAAGGCCAGCCTGGTCTACAGAGTGAGTTCCAGGACAGCCAGGGCTACACAGAGAAACCCTGTCTCAAAAAACAAACAAACAAAAAATAGCTTTAAGCCAGATGGTAGTGATACACGCCTTTAAGCCCAGCACTTGGGAGACAGAGGCAGGCAGATCTCTTGAGTTAGAGGCTAGCCTGGTCTACAAAGTGAGTGCCAGGACAACCAGGGCTATACAGAGAAACACTGTCCAGAGAAACATAAATAAATTAAAAATAAATAAATAAGCAAACAAACAAAAAGATAAAAACAGCTTTATCTTAGGTCACAGTTTGAGCTAAGATATTAATAAACCGTATGTTCAGGCTCTGGTACAAACCGTCTAGCATGGTAGATGACGTCACAGAGGAGGCATGTGAAGAGCACTTGCTAGGAAGTAAGAGGAAGAAGAAACCCAGATGGCTAGACTCCACTCTTGACTGTCTAGTCTCAAGAAAGGGATGTGCTTGTAAGATCAGTGTTAGCATAACTATAGTAGCTGTGACCTAGCCACCTTCTCTTGGGCCCCACCTTGTAGGAGGGCTCTTCCACCCTCATACCATAGACCAGGGACTCTGCACGTGGCCTTTGGGGCTACATTCAAGCCATTTGGTTGGGCCCCATAGCATTGGGACTGGGTTTAGGTAAAGTGGCTTTGCTTGTTTGATGTCTTTTGATGCCAGTAGCAGCAACATAGGTAGATGAGGGATTCCAGACTAGCTCGCAGCCCCCTCCTATACCCCTTGGCTGTCCGTGTCTGTTTTCTTCCTTGACCGTCCATTACTTCTCACATGAAGATTTATTAGAAAAAGTAAGTAGCCATGACTCAGTTCACAGTTTTCCTATAATGACAGTTTTCAGAGATTGTTTTGTATTAAGTGGTAAAAAAAAAAACATTTAGAACATATCTATAAATTTGGTTTCTCCTCACAGAACCGAGTAGTGAGGCAAAATCCCGGGGAGAGGAATTATCACATATTCTATGCACTGCTGGCAGGGCTGGACCAGGGAGAGCGAGGTGAGTGTTGAGCAGCTTCAGCAGAGATGGGTGGGTGGCACCTTGTCTCCCGCTCAAAGCACACTGCGCATGGCGGGGCACCTCGGCAATCCATGACATCCACCAGTTGCAGTGAAATGTGTGCCTGAAGCATACCAGAGATGCCAGCCGAGGTCGTCTAAGGATCAAACTAGCATGGGGCAAACCTAGCAGCAGAGAAACCTCACACTGTTTGTTTGTAACCTTAGTACACTTTGAATTTAGTGGGTATTTGTGAGAAATATATAATGTAATGCAAGTGGCTTTATTTCAGTGTGTATGTGTACACATGTGCATGTCCATATTGCATGTGTATCTGTGTGTGTGCATGCATGTTATGTGGTTCTCTGTACATACATGTATATCTATGTACATGCATGCTTATGTGTGTTTCTCTGTATATACATGTGTATCTGTATTTTTGCACATGTGCATGTGTTAGTATGTTTGTGAGTAGAGGCCAGAAGATGACGTCAGAGGTACCCCAGTTGTTCTCTGCGTTACCTCTGGAGACAGGATCCCTCACTGAGCCTGGAGCTTGCCATTGAATCTGTGCTGCTTGGCCAGCGAGCCCTGGCATTACAAACTCGCTATCCTGCATGATTTTAAAAAATTATTTATTTTTATTTTATGTGCATTGGTGTTTGAGGGTGTCAGATTCTCGGGAGCTAGAGTTGCAGATGATTGTGAACTGCCATGTGGTTGCTGGGAATTGAACTCAGGACTTCTGGAATAGCAGCCAGTGCTCTTAACCACTGAGTCATCTCTCCAGCCCTCCCCATGATGTTTTATGTGTGATCAGGAGATTGAACTCTGGCTACTTGCCTGAGCCATCTCTCTAGGCAATAGTTACGCTTTTGAAACACACTTAAGTGAAACTCATTTCTAAGTTTGAGCTTATTTCTTTTTTTATCCTACTAGAGGGCGGACCTAGAGCTTATGTGCCTTCAGCAAGTTCTTTCCCACGTAACCATCTCTAATCCTAAATGTTTGGCTTTTAAAAGGAAGCAGTAAGGCAAGAACCTCACTAATTTGTTTTCTATGATTCTGTTTAATGAAGTTGTTTTTATTTCCCTGGGATTATTAAAAAGTAACTCTACCAGCATCTTGGTGTGTGGTCATTTAAAAGTATAGAATTGTGTGTGTGCTCTAGTTATTAAAACCAGAATACAGTCTCCAGTGTACTCAGGTAAATTACAGCAACATCTTCTGAATTTCGTCAGTTGCGCCAGCTGGGTACTCATGTCGCATCTCTCTTTGTCTTTCTGTAGAAGAATTTCATTTATCTTTGCCAGAAAACTACCATTACCTGAATCAATCTGGGTGTACAGAAGACAAGACAATCAGCGACCAGGAATCCTTCACACAAGTTATTGTAAGTTAATTTTTTTCTTTTTTAATTTTCTCCTCATAAGAATATGGATTTCATTTTTGCTTTTAAAAAAAACAAAGCTTTATCTTAATACAGAAATGATTACATTTGAGAAAACTTGTGAGAACAGTTATTTCTTCCGTGTAAGTCAGAGTGAAGCCTGCGTTCTAGGCTGGAAGGGAATCCTAGGTATCCTTCGGACATGGTGAGTGACTTTGTCAATCAGGACATAGATGTGGCTCACTTGGAACAGCATGTTCAGCGTCGTCGGTGCTCTCTACTTGTAAAAACAAAACCCACAGAACCCAGAACCCCAGGCTTTGCACCCTGCCACAGTTCTCCAGTTTTGAGTTTGTAGGTAGGGGTTTTTTGTTGTTGTTGTTGTTGTTTTGTTTGTTTGTTCTTAAAAAGGTCCTTAGCCATGGGACAAGGTAGCCACTTGTTTGTGATACGCTTCCTGCAGCCTTTTAGTTGCTGGTGTCCTGCAGCTCCCCAAAGCCTCTGGACAGTGTGATCTGCATTGAATAAGCCTGGTCAGTGTATGCTGTGAAGAGCCTATCTGTCCGAGCCGCGAGGGTGGCTGGAGATCACATGGTGGGCTCAGTGTCTTTGCCAGAGTCCCCAGCTTTAGGATACAGTGTATCCAGGGTTGACTCATGTATCTATATATAATCATGTATAAATATAGCAGACACAAGAGCATGCATCCCTGTCTATCCACTGCTCACAGTCTCGTATTTAACTGTCAGCAGAGAGAAAACGTGTTTTTCATGTATTTAAATGTACTAATATATTCAGGCCTTTTTCCTGTTGTTGTTTACTAAACAATACAGTGTAATAGTTATGTATATATACTGTATTGGGCATTTTAAGTAATTTTGAGATAATGTATATAGAGAATGTACATAGGCCATGTACACATATATAAGGTATTTGAGCGTTCTCAGACTGTAATGCTTACAAGGGAGCCTAGAACCCATCCCCTGTGGGTATCAAAGGATGCCTACACTCTCCTGAATGTTACATGGATTTAGCTCTGTTCCTAATGATCCTGTCAGGTCATTAGAATGGCGTCTTCTGGGAGGTTACAGAGCTGATAAGCAGCCTGCCCATACCCACACATTACAGAGCTGGTGTGCAAGTATACAATCCCAGCTTGAGCCACCAGCCAGGTCTTCCTGTTTTCGAGACGTCTTAGACTTGTCTTTTTAAGTCAGTCAAAGGTCAGCAACTTTCTGATCATTCACTGTGTGATATCTTCAGCAATAGGGTCTCACTGTCCAGTGCTGGTGTGTAACCAAGGACCACAGTAGTGTCCTACACAGTTCAGGGAACCTCTGAAGTCTCTCTGTCCAACAGGTGACACTCAAACAATGCCATGTGATTTCAGAATGTCTATCAATCACACATAAATTCTCCTCATCCCATGTATATAATCTGGATTGAAGTTGAAAACTGAATTTACACTGGGAATGTGGCTAATGCCTGCAATCCTAGTATTTGGGAAGCTGAGACAGGAGGCTTGCCCTGAGTTGTAAGGTCAGCCTAATATACAGAGTTAGACCCTGTCTCAAAACACAAAAATGGAAAGCAGAAGGGGAAAAATGAAATTCAAAGCACATGGGACAGTGATATGATTATCTTTTCTTTTGCATTCTACTCAAAGCCATGCAAATGTACAGAGCAGTGCAGTGAGGTCCATCTGTGTCTCTGTCTCTCTGTGTCCCATGTCTCTCTGACGCTAGCTGTCACTATTCTATCTGTCCTCAGTTATCAGGATCAAACCTGGGGCTCCACACACACAAGTTCGGGGCTTTGCGTCTGGCACACCCTAAAGAGAGCACTCTATGTATATACCTCAGAGGCAAAGTGTCTAGGAACCTAGAAGGCTGCTTTGTAATGGGGAAAGTGTGAGGCCAGAACAGAATGAAGACAACTTAAACCACAGTTATCTCTCAGTGCCTGCGGGCACTAGTGAGAGAAAAGCAGGATTTTGTGACGTATTCTTTTAAAATATCATATTAACCCTGTATCTGTGAGTCCTGTATCACCAAAGGTAACCAAACTCAGATAGAAAACACTTCTATCTGAATAGAAGAGAAAGAGGGTTGCATCTACAAAACCAATGCAGCATCAGAACTGCTGTTTATGTAATGTATGCCCTGTGTTTGGTATCATAGGTAATCTAGAGGTGGTTAAGTTGGCAGGGTGGCCAGGCACAGTGACTGATGCAAATTTGAGGCCAGCCTGGGCTGCTTAGTAAGGTCAAGGCTACACTGGGTTACAAAACAAAACCCTGCCTATAAATAAAGTATGCAGGATGACTGAATGGGTCCTATGCAAATGCTGCACCATTTTAAATACAGAGCTAGATTAGGCCTTTGTGGGTTTTGTATATCCTGGGACTCCTGGTACTAGTGCCTCATGGGTACTGAGAGATAACTGTGGTTTAAAGTTGGCTCTTCATTCTGTTCTGGCCTCATACTTTTTCCACACCAAAGCCTTCTTTTCTTTCCCAATTGAGGAAGCATGCATTGAAATTAGCACTCACCCTTATTCTTGAGGAATCAGGAGAAAGAGCTAGCCTTGATAGTTTCTTCTGCTGCTTATGCTCATTTCTAGAAGCAGAAGGAAAATAATCTGTCATTAAAAGATACTGTTTTTACAGACAGATAGGTAGTTATCTAGTTTAGCCTTGCTGCAGGCCCCACTCCCAGAAAGCTGTGGCCACCAGGGGGCATTGCCTGGCACGATTTTGGGTGCTGGCTGGCCCTTCCTCTAGGGGCACTATCTCCCCACTAAAATTGGTTCCTTTCTGTTGGCCCCAAGTCAATTTGGGGAGTTAGTCTTTCTTAATGCCAGTGTTTAAGCTTTACAGTTACTTTGAAATAACAAGTGTTAGCATTTGATAACTGATCTTATGACAAAATGATTATATCATGTTAAAAGGCAAGAAAATTTATATGTGAAATTGACATAATGTTCCTGACTACTGTATTCTAATTGTACATTCTCTTTATGGATATCCTTGTAGATCTGTAAATATTCAATTTACAACCACTTATTAGTATTAGCCCTCAATAAGTATTAATAAAAAAGTTAGGTGATCTCTACTAACATCATAAATGTGACATTTTCCTATTATTCCTAGGAGTTCTAAGCAAGGCTTTAAAAAAATAGAGAAGTTGGGCCGGACGTGGTGGCACTTGCCTTTAATCCTAGCACTGGGTAGGCAGAGGCAGGCGGATTTCTGAGTTCGAGGCCAGCCTGGTCTACAGAGTTAAGTCCAGGACAGCCAGGGCTACACAGAGAAACCCTGTCTTGAAAAAACACAAACAAACAAACAAACAAACAAAAAATAGAGAAGTGCAACTTTGACAGAGAAGGGGGAAATATATCCCTTTCTGGAAAGAGCAGGGTTTTCCTCCTCTCAAACTTATGAGAATTAGGGATTGGTATTTAAGGTAATTTATCACACACATAGTTAAGACTCCTTCTAGAAAGTAAAACACATGATCAAGTATAACATTTAGAAACACTGAAAACTTTCTTACATAAGAAACGAGGAGGGCAGAAGACAGTAGTAGATATTACTCATATATACAATCCCTATTTATTTATTTATTTATTTACTTATTTATTTATTTATAGTGGGTTTATTTTCAAGACAGGGTTTCTCTGTGTAGCCCTGGCTGTCCTGGAACTCACTCTGTAGACCAGGCTGGCCTCGAACTCAGAAATCCTCCTGCCTCTGCCTCCCAAGTACTGGGATTAAAGGTGTGTGCCACCACTGCCTGGCAGAATCCCCTTTTTAAAAAATAAATTATTTTATGTATCATATATTTATAAGTTATAAGTGGAGAAAAATGCTAAATAAATGTTTCAGATTGTTACTTTACATGGCACAATTCTACAATTTTTATATTCTATGCCATTTTCTAATCATATGTTTTCATGAGGAATATATGATCTTTTTAATGATTATATGATTATTGTTTGGGAGGACATCTGATTTCTCATGGACCACAGGCAGTGAATGTATGCTCAATGTCAAAGCCAGTTTTGATATAGCCTTCAAAATTGTACCATAAATATTTCAAGTCAGAAGTAACAGCTAATTTATTTTACTTCCTTCATCTTGCCCCCCAGGATGGTGGTTCACACATGTTTGTGAAACAAGAGACTTCGATGCACGACTGTCTGTTTTGTTTTCTTATTTCACGAACACTGCACATGTACAGCATCCTTGGCTGTGGACCACTGCTAAGATTTCTAGACTTGATAGACCTTAATGCGTGTACAAAGGGGTTTTGAGTGGTGTGTGTGTGTGTGTGTGTGTGTGTGTGTGTGTGTAAATTCATGCTACATAAATCAGATTGTATTACTTTTTTTTTTTTTTTTTCTGAGATAGGGTTTCTCTGTGTAGCCCTGGCTGTCCTGGAACTCACTCTGTAGACCAGGCTGGCCTCGAACTCAGAAATCTGCCCGCCTCTGCCTCCCAAGTGCTAGGATTAAAGGTGTGCGCCGCCATTGCCCGGCTTGTCTTTAGAACCATACCTAATAATTTAACTTAGTCATGTATGGTTTTTCATTTTCTTCTAGACGGCAATGGAAGTCATGCAATTCAGCAAGGAGGAAGTTCGGGAAGTTTTGAGGTTGCTGGCAGGAATACTGCATCTCGGCAACATAGAATTTATCACTGCTGGAGGGGCGCAGATTTCCTTCAAAACAGGTGAGATGAGTGAGGCCTGATACTCTCCCCCTGATCCCTGACCGCCAACCCTGTTCCCCTTCAATGTTTTTCTTCTGAGAGATTAGACCCAGAAAATTGACACCCTGTCTTTTACAGAAAGTTTTCTGGCACCTAGAATAGAGCTACCAGATTTCCCCCTGTCCTTTGGTGCTGGGGCTTGAACCCATGGTCTTACCCCCTCAGACATGCTAAGCACGTATGTCCAGCTCAGGAGCTGTGGAGCTCCACCTGTGTGATGTCTGGTGTCAGGGTAAGAGCCCAGGGTTCCTGACCTGGGGTTGGAGGAAAATGGGCCAAATAAGTGGACAGTTGAGCAACAAATACTTGATAAAGGAAAAACGTGGAGTCAGGAGCTGTCACACTTTGCCTTGGTTTTCAGAGTTATTGGTTGGAGTTCATAGCTCTGCCACAAGCTGTCCTTCCTGCTATTTATCCATTTGTACTGTGACCTTAAACATATAAAATGTCAGTTGAAGTACTTTAAATATATATATATTATATATTTTTATATATAATTTATATATAATATAATTTTTGAGGAGGTATCTGATAGAAGCAATACATCTTGTTGCAGAAATTGGGTACTGGATGTGCTTGGGATCAAAGTGTCTCTCCAGGACCCTGATTTCTCCTGGTCAATGTTTATTGTGTTTGATTCCTATGTGGTTTCTATCAATATCTTAGGAGCCTAAAAAGTCTTTGTTTAGGGTTAAAGAGGGAGAAATGGCCTGGAAATTGACAGACTGCGGCTTTTGGAAAGGACCTGTGTTTTGTACTGTGTTTCTAGAGGTGTCCTCAGGCAATGGATGTGCGTAGTTAAACATGCAGTCCTCTATCTCCCTCCCTCCATCTCCCTCCCCCCCCCTTCCTCTCACTCTCTATCCTATCTCTCTATCTCTGTGTGTGTGTGTGTCTCTGTCTTTCTGAACAGAACCTTTGCATATGTGGGTGATGTTTGTTCATATTTACTGCATTAAAGATTATGCAGTGGGTTTAGGTGTGGTAGAACAGGCCTGGTGCCAGCACACAGGCAGATGGTGAGTTGCCAGTGATCCTAGGCTACAGAGCAAGACTACTGCCAAGCCAGGCAACCAAGCATAAGACCGTGGCTTAGTAACAAAAGAAACCCCAAGAAACCGAAAACATTTATTTATTATTTGAGAGGGAATAAAGTACTTGCTCTGAATTGTATTGTGGATGTATCTATTGAATTTGGGTACCACGTGATCAGTTGTTCCCAGAATTCTGACCCACTGTGGTTTTCTGTAATAAAGCAGAAGGACCCAGGGCCAGGGCAAAATGATGGCCTATGACCTTGGGATGCTGAAGAGGCCTGTGACTATTTTCACTGGTAGCACTCAAGTGACTTGCTTTGCCGTTACCCTTCTCTAAGCAGAACAGACAAGCTTCTAAGAGATTACAGGACATAGGGCATCTTACCCAACTGAATTTAAAAGCTGGTACAAGCCATTGGGGCTCAAGAAATGGCTCAACAGTTAGCAGTACTGGCTTCTCTTGCAGAGGACCTAGGTTTGAGTACTCGAACCCACAGTGGGAGATTCAGAACTATCTAGCCTCTAAAGGCACCTGGACTCACAGAGGTGACATACAAACAGGCAAGCATACATACATATGTACACATATATAAAATCTATAAACTTCTGAAAGAGACTGAGAATCTAGCTGTCTCTTATGATGTAGGACATTAAAGAAAGTTGCTACAGGCAGAAACCATTACTTTACGTGAGATGTGTCCATCATTTCTGCCTGAAGAGTTCGAGACTGCCCTCCGCTTTCTGTGTGACTATATGTGGCTGGATGTGAACACAGCTGAGGTCCAGCATCTGGTGTGTTTGAGAGACTATGGGTTCACCTGTGCCGCCTTCTTCACTTTCAGCTTTGGGTAGGTCTGCAGAGTTACTTGGGCTGGACCCAACACAGCTCACAGATGCGCTGACCCAGAGATCCATGTTCCTCAGGGGAGAAGAGATCCTCACGCCGCTCAGTGTTCAGCAGGTATGGCCGCCTGCCCTCAGTGCCATTGAAAATCGGCTTTCCCGTCCATGTGACCACAGTGAGCTGTTCAAATGACTGGCTCATGGGTAAAATAGAAAGGATACCCAAGTTTGGGAAATAGGGGAAACTGTTTTGTAAGTGATGGGGCAGCATAGCTCTGATGAGCTCAGGTCTGATAAAGGCCAGTTGAGGCTGTGCATTGAACCTTCCACTTAAGGCTGTCTATTCTTAGGAAAGTGTTTGTGCCTCAGTTCTCTCTTCCATAAGCCAATGGGTAGTTATACCTAATACATAGGACTCTTTTTTTTTGTTTTGTTTTTGTTTTTTGGGTTTTTGTTTTTTGAGACAGGGTTTCTCTGTGTAGTCCTGGCTGGCCTCGAACTCAGAAATCCGCCTGCCTCTGCCTCCCAAGTGCTGGGATTAGAGGTGTGTGCCACCACCGCCTGGCTACATAGGACTCTTATGGGGATTAAAAAAAAATAAACCAGATACTTGGTGTAAGTACTTAGTTGGCATTTGCTGCAGAGTAAGCACTCAGCTAAAGTAAGCCCTGAACGTGATCATCCTCGCTATACATGAGCACTGGGAGGCATTGTTACTACTCTTTGACTATTTACATTGACAGTGACTTCCCCTTCTGATCTTCCTTCTCGATTGTTCAATTGTTCTTACGATTATTTACTTGTGTGTGTGCCTTGCACTCGTGTGTGGAAAGCAGAGAATACATTGTGGGAGTTGATTTTCTGGGGATTGATCATCAGGCTTGGTGTCAGACCACTGTCTCCACTGAGCTGGATCACCAGCCCTTTCTAATTTGTCTATCTTCCTTTTTTCTTTTGAGATAGCTTCTCATTGTGTAGCCCTGATTGACCTGGCATGCTTTATGTAGACCAAGCAGACCTTGAATGCTTGCCTCTGCCTCCCTTGTATTGAGATGTAAAGGCATGTTCCAACACACCTGGCCTAATCTTTCTTAAATAAAAAAAAAAAATGTTGCCAGGCGGTGGTGGCGCACACCTTTAATCCCAGCACTTGGGAGGCAGAGGCAGGCAGATTTCTGAGTTCAAGGCCAGCCTGGTCTACAGAGTGAGCTCCAGGACAGCCAGGGCTACACAGAGAAACCCTGTCTCAGGAAAAAAAAAAAAAAAAAAAGAGAGCACTGACTGCTCTTCCAGAGATCCTGAGTTCAATTCCCAGCAACCACATGGTGGCTCACAACCATATATAAAAGGATTCTGGATTCATATAAATAAAATAAACAAGCCTTACTGGGCAGTGGTGGCGCACACCTTTAATCCCAGCACTTGGGAGGCAGAGACAGGCGGACTTCTGAGTTCGAGGCCAGCCTAGTCTACAGAGTGAGTGCCAGGACAGCCAGGGCTAAAACAAAGAAACCCTGTCTCTAAATAAATAAATAAATAAATAAATCTGTTTTAAAAAAAGAAAATAATTTTAAAACTAGTTTTCAATATTTTAAACTTAGTTTTAGTATATACCTAAATAATATATGTTTTATATATATACATTCAGTATCAGCTATACAATATTATGTATATATATATTTATATATACACACATACATATATACATAATACATACACACACACATATATATATCCATGTATATAGATTTGGAGTCCTTTCTGTAACTGGGCATGTGAAGCTGAGTTTAGAAGGCAGGTCTTTATGAATGAATGAGTCTGTCAAGTCAGTATGTGGATCTGACCCTTCTTTTTTTTTTCTCCTGGAAGACATAGATTCACTTAGCCACAGGAATGGAAACCTTCCCACAGTGGGGCGGGATGGGCTGGTTATGCCTTCTGCCGTGGTCTTCCTTCCCCCATCCAGGCAGTAGATAGCAGAGACTCGTTGGCCATGGCACTTTATGCACGCTGCTTTGAGTGGGTAATCAAGAAGATCAACAGCCGGATCAAAGGCAAAGATGACTTCAAATCCATCGGCATCCTTGACATCTTTGGATTTGAAAACTTCGAGGTACGCATGCAGAGATAGGGACAGGCGCCTTCCGTTTAGAAGCTGCTCTTCCACACATTTCTCAGATGTGTAGCAGCCGTGGATGGTTTCCCTGCACACTCCTCTTCTCTTCTACCCCTTTGTTGTTTTTCTACATACTATTAGGGGCCTTGAAGAACTTACACTTAGACTCCCTGTATCCTGTCTGTAGGTTAACCACTTTGAGCAGTTCAATATCAACTATGCAAATGAGAAGCTTCAGGAATACTTCAACAAACACATTTTTTCGTTAGAACAACTAGAATATAGCAGGTAAGCACACAAGAGTCCACTCCCCCCCCCCCAAAAAAAAATCTTTTTAAATCAGTAAGCAAATTCGGGTGAAAGTATATCTTAATTTCACGTGGCCTTCTCTTCTCCCTGCAGAGAAGGATTGGTGTGGGAAGATATTGACTGGATAGACAATGGAGAATGTCTAGACCTGATCGAGAAGGTAATGGGTAACTGAAGAATAAATGCTTGCAGTCCCCAGAGAGTCCAGCTGGGCGGGTTCATGTTTATGGGAACAAAATAACTTGTGCAAACACGCACATCAAAGATGAGAATGTGGAGAACACAATGGGCCATTTGGAAACATGAATGCCCGTGCACCATGAGATTGAATGTAACCACTTGGCTGCTTCCAGCCTATTGTCTCCTTGAGCTGTGTATTTTAGAATCAGCAGTGTGTGTGTGAACTAGCCTCTCTTAGGTCCTGAGTGCTAGCAAAGCCTTCTAGACTGGTGGACTGGCCAGTTGTAAAGGTGTGTCCATAACATTTCAGTGAGTCCCATTTTTGAAAAGGCCTGTATAGAATTTCATTCTTTTCTTTGTGCTGTCTCATTCTGAATCTTTTAAGGCCCCTGAGACAGCAGGCAATGAAGTTTCTCTTTTAGGTATTGACGTGCTAGGAGATGGGATGGGTTGGAGCTCTGAAGTGGTTTAAAAGACACTTAATTCATTCAACTGTTTTCTCTCCCTCTGTAGAAACTTGGCCTCCTTGCCTTGATCAATGAAGAGAGCCATTTTCCTCAAGCCACAGACAGCACTTTGTTGGAGAAGTTACACAATCAGCATGCTGTATGTCAAAACCTGCCAGCCCTTGGTTTTTGTCTGACAGCAGATGAGAGCATTGGGATGAGGAGCCCTCTTCTATGCCTCCCACATTGATGTTCTTCATCTCTTAAGCTGGAGCCCCCACCCCCCTTACTTACTAGACCTGTATTGAAAAAAGTTCACTTTGGGACAGCTACACAGTTTATTTCCATAAGTAGGAAACCGAAATGTTTAGCCCACTGTTGTGAAAAGAGCTGAGAGCGGTGGTTTGGAGGCCATCCCTTGCCATACGCCAAAACTCTGATGATATGTGCCTAGCTTTGCAGTGGTTGGTTTGTGTTAAATGTGGATTTTTCTAGAAGTCAAAAGGAAATCAAGGAGTAAAACAAGGTTTCTATGTTTTTGTTTTTTACATTAGAATAACCACTTTTATGTGAAGCCCCGCGTTGCAGTCAACAATTTTGGAGTGAAGCATTATGCAGGAGAGGTAATTCTTTCTTAAGATGTTATTGAGGGTTGGGTTGTGCCTTAGTTACCAGTGCACTTACCAGAAATACAAAAACCCTTGGCTTGATACCAAATACCACATACATTAGTGGTGATGTATACCTGTAACTCCAAGGTAGTGGAAGCAGGAAGATCAGAACATAAAGTCATAGAAATGGCAAAATACAACTCCCACCTCTTCGGTGGGTCAAATGTAAATGATCATACCTAGGAACTCCAAACATAACATTCTAATATGGTAACAGTTTCAGAGGCAAAGAAAGCAGGAAGCCTCTGCTACAGGCCTCAGAGAACATTCTTAAGCTTTCTTCTTGGTGGAAGCTAGTGGTCTGTTCAATTAATGCATCCCAAAAGGTTTCATGGGATGGTCACAAGGACATTAGGTTGCAGACAGAGGAGGATAATGGCTTTTCGAGGGCCAAGATAGCCCAAGACAATTAGTAATTAG
>JADRCD010203937.1:5110-50722 GCA_019843815.1 Montemys delectorum
GTGGTGAAGACTGCTCAATTTCTTGTGTGGAAATGGGGATAGCTGGTGCTAAGAACTGGAGCCAGGCAGTGAGAAGCCTTGCTTAGCGCGTTATCTATAGCATGCGTGGTACGCAGTAAGATAATATGGCCTTATATGCTAATATTGTCTTCACAATATCTATATTCCAGCTCATACTTACCTTTACTAGAACCAAATCACAGTTTTTCTTTTTCAGGTGTTTTTCCTGGTGTCCTTTACACACAGTTCCAGAGTCTAAGCAAGTTTCCATTTGATTCACTTTGCAAAGCTGAGCTTGACATTGGAAGTACACAAACAGATGCATCAGACCCAACCCGTGTATGGAGGGACACCCATAAAACTGACAATGTCGTCATCTTCTCATTCCTCGTTTCTTTGTTTTGCCTGTGGTAGTGCATTTTTATTTTGATGAAGGGTCTCACTGTGTATTCCTGGCCGATCTGGAACTTACACTGTAGACCACGCTGGCCTCAAACACGAAGAGGTCAATCTGCCTCTGCCTCCCTGGAGCTGAGATTAAAGGCCTGTGCCACCACAACCAGACTTTCAATCTTATTTTTAGTTCACTAATAATTGTGTGTATGATGTGATGTTTTCAATCCATACATACATTGTAGGAAGACTCGATCACATTAATAGATCCACCACCTGACCAGCTTGACTTTTTCTTAGGAGAAAGTTTAAAAAGAAGTGTATTAGTAACTTCCAAGTCCACGGTATATAAACCACAACCTCCATGTAATACCATAGGTCAATGAAACTTACTTTTCCAGTCTAACTGTACCTTTGTGCTCGTGGACTAACTTTTCTCACTCCAGCTTTCCCTGGTTACCACTTTTCTACAGAGTCTATGAGATTGGCTTTTTGAAATTCCACAAAGATGAGATCCCACAGTACTTCCCTCTCTGCTCTCGCTTCACTGCACTTAGCATGGTGTTCTGCAGTTACGGCTGGGTTACAGGTCACAGCATCCCCTTCTTCATAAGTCTGCACAGTACTCTGTGTCAGGGTGTGCTACATTATTTGTTCATCCACGGATGGATGCTTAGTTTGCTCCTGGCTACTATGTGTAATGCTGAGCCACACTGAGACCTCTTGGAATATTATCAAAAAAGATGAATGGCTAGGCTTGGTGGTTCATAGTGTAGTCCCAACACATGTTTAGGGCCAGCCTGGTGTACATTAAGAGTTCAGGGCTAGCCGGGTGGTGGTGGTGCATGCCTTTGATCCCAGTACTTGGGAGGCAGAGGCAGGTAGATTTCTGAGTTTGAGGCCAGCCTGGAGTGAGTTCCAGGACAGCCAGGGCTACACAGAGAAACCGTAACTCGAAAAACCACAAAAAAAAAAAAAAAAAAAAAAAAAGAGTTCAGGGCTATAAAAAAGTTCCTGTCTTGAAAACAAACCTACTAAGAAAACAACAAGAAATGGCTAATAAAGCTGGGTATAGTGGTATACTTTAACTCCAACAAAGGCAGGCAGATCGCTGTGTGTTGCAGGCCACCCTGGGTGTAGTGAGTTCCAGGACAGCCAGAGCTACACAATATGAACCAAAACAAACAAACAAACAAAAAACAAAGACTAAGGCCGGAGGATCATCATGAGTTTGAATCCAGTTGGGGCTACATAGCAAGACCTTGTCTTAGAAAGAATTAAGAAAAAAAAAATTATGTATATCGTATTTGGGAAATAGCAGAGATTCCACAAGAAACTAAACATAGAATTACCAACCTGGTAATTTCCATAAATATCCTTTGGGTAAACATCTGAGCTAGTTGAAATTTGTATACTGAATGGAAACTGCCCTCTACACGTTCAATATTTGTATGTCTTTGGTAACATTTTCTTCCTTGTATTTCTACCACTGAACTGCAAACTTTTAAAACTGCTTAAACATGGCCTCTATCTCGAACATACCTTAGACTCCCAGGTTCTTGTTTGGGAATGAATAGCTTTTTTTTTCCTTTTGGTTTTTCAAGACAGGGTTTCTCTGTGTAACCCTAGCTGTCCTGGAACTCACTCTATAGACCAGGCTGGCCTTGAACTCAGAAATCCACCTGCCTCTGCCTCCCAAGTGCTGGGATTAAAGGCGTGCACCATCACTGCCCAGCTGAATAGCTTTTCTTACAACCAAGCACTCTATTATCAAAAATGAGAAACAAAGCAAAGGAAGAGAAATACTGAATGAGTAAAGGACAAGCTTTCGGAAGCAAGCTTGATACAGCTTAAGATTCTACACCGATGTAAGAGCCTGGAACCTGAGTGAACTTAAAAGCACCAGCTTCCCCGAGAGTTCCCAAAAGACCTTTGGCTCAACCTTCTGAGTGAGTTTTCTTCTTCAATATGCCTCGCTAAGGCATATTGTATGAGGGCCCATGAAATAACTGACTAGTCATCCAGTAACAATTTCAAGAGTGCCAGGGGATAGGAAGTTCAGTCCTTGATTCTGAAAGCCCAGCCTCCTGTTAAAACTTTGTTCAGCAACATTAAATTGTTGGGAGATGAGCTAGATCACAAGTTATTCTAATACTAGAACAACATCATGACAGACTTAATGCACACAGCATTTCTTGGACAGAATCCTGATTACTATGTAAATAGCAGCTATTATTATTTTTTTAGTAAGCAAAGCAGGAAGGGCCTTGCACCAGTTTCTCAAAATGGGACATGAAGGCGTCTACAGCAAACTTGGCGCCTAAACTATTTCCAGCATTAAACAGACAAGAAAGAAAGAATTTAAAGGAAAAGATGTAGTCACGCAAGAATGACTAAGCAAAACTTTAAAGGCTTGGTGCCACATGATTAGACCCAGTTATCTAATCTTTACTGAGTACAAATGTCATATTGTCAGACCTTCCTTGCCTCACAATCAGAGCTATCTGAGGTGGGAAGGCACAGCCACTTAAGCTGTCTTTATGTACAGTTCCTGAGTAAGCAAACTATGTATTACAGTCCCTGACTTCACATCTTCATTTCCCATTCATGCCTCAACCCACAGTCTCTCTGGTTTCCAGGTTACCAGTCCTCCTACACTTCTTTAAATGGAGTATCGTCACTAAATTCAATGGCCATTTTCCAGGAAGTACATGCTGCATTTTAACAAGGCTGAGTCCTCTCCGTCTTTAAATTCAGTGTAAGGTGTAAGAAACACTTCAGGTTCTCTTTATGACCTCCTCCCCTTTTGTCTGTCTCAGCATGTAGCCCAGGCTGGACTCTAATCCACCAGCTTCCTGCTCCAGTCTTCCAAGTGCTAGGATTATGGGAATAGGCAGCTGCACCCACTCTCCTTACTCCTTCCTGATACTATTTAACTAAATCCTTTATAATCTTTCCCACAGTCCACTTTTAAGATGCCATTACTCCTTGGGATTCCATCTATCTTTTAGTATCTCCTTGAAAACACTGCTCAGTCTCATAATGTTAAATGCCTTCTCTACCCTCAAGACTCCCAAGTGTATATTTCTAGTTCAATCTCTCCCTAGAGCTTCACAGTTCAACTGCTTGTTGGACACATACACCTGCTTTTCTGAGAGACAATTAGTCACACTATCTATGGCCAGGAATCTGGAAAGCAGGAAGATACATTAGGCTTCCTTCTAGTTTTCTTTCAGATCCCACAACCTTTTGATGCACCATGCCTTGACAGGCTTCATGGAGAACTGAGCCATGGCCTTTATTCTTTCTCAGCTAATTTATGTCCTCATTCCCCTAACAAATCAACTGGCTTGTAGGTTTACATTCCTCAAAAACCAACCAACCAACATCAAAACTATGAACATCCTCCACCCAAGGCCAGTTTCCAAAATATGTAATTTTTTAAAATGAAGAATTGTTAACAATTATCCCATTTTAATAGGTGGAAAAAGGGCTTGGAGAGATGGCTTAGTTAAATGCATTGGCCGCTCTTTGAGAGGTCCTGAGTTCAGTTCTCAGCAACCGCATATTAGCTCACAACCATCTATAATAGGATCTGATGCCCTCTTCTAGCATATAGGTACACATGCAGATAGAGTACTCCTATACATTAAATAAATAAATCTTTTTTAAAATGCAGAGGGAGAGTTTGAGGCCAGCCTGGTGTACAGAGTGAGTTTCAGAACAGCCAGGGCTACACAGAGAAATCCTGTCTCGAAAAACAAAACAAAACAAAACAAAAAGCAGAAGGAGGCTTTACACATTAAAAAGTCTTTTAAGACGTGATATAAACCGGGCAGTGGTGGCACATGCCTTTAATCCCAACACTTGGGAGGCACAGGCAGGTGGATTTCTGAATTCGAGGCCAGCCTGGTCTACAGAGTGAGTTCCAGGACAACCAGAGCTACATAGAGAAACCCTGTCTCAAAACCCAACCCCCCAAAAAAGAAGTGATATAAAAATACAGAGAGAGAAAGAAAGAGAGAGGTGGTATGGAGTATGTGTATGTGAATGAGATGGGAGAGCCAGTAACCTGGCTCAGTGGGTAGAGGCTCCACTCACCAAACTTAATTACCTGAGTTGAATGCCCAGGACCCACAAGGTAAACCAACTGTAGCACCATACAAAATAAATAAAGTATAATTTTAAAAATGAGAAATGAAATGAAAAGCTCAAGCTATTAAAGAACAAAATCTAATCACCAAGTGTGATTATGACCTTAGAACTTATTAACAAGAAAAGCCAAACTGGAAGGACAACTGCCTAGCCTCAGGGCCACTGGGCACCCAGCTGAGGGAGTGGAAACCGTCTCTATCAGAGTCTAAGGTTTTAGAGCTGTGGTTCTCAATTCCCCTAATGCCATGACCCTCCAATACAGTCCCTCATGTTGTGGTGACCCAACCATAAAATTATTTTCATAGATACTTCATAACTGTAATTTTGCTACTGTTGTGAAATTTAATGTAAATTTCTGATATGCAGGATCTCTGATAGGCAAGCCTCAATGGGGTCACGACCCACATGTTGAGAGCCTATCGTTTAGAGTGAAAGACCCAAAATTTTACAAAGGATTGTGAAACAGAATACTCTAGAGACCACAGGAAAATGAGCCAGGACCTTCAAAACCTTGAAAGAATTGTATCCTGTTAATCATATTTGAAGGTAGATCTAAGACTTAAGATATTTTTAGGGCAGGCATGCAGTTGTAGTTCTCTGGGAGGCTGAGACAGAAGAATTCCAAGTTTGGGGCCATTGTGCTGCACCTGTTTTCCATTCTCAACAAAAGAAACAAATATTTTTGGCCTGGTGACATGGTGCATGCCAGGGACCCCATTATATAGGAGGCTAAAGCTCAGTGATCGGGGAAGGGTCCAGGCCAACCTACACTATATAGCAAGAACATGTCCCACCCTTCTTTTCCACTTGAATCTTTATAGTACTTTTAAGGGTATTTGTATACATTACTTTGATGAGACTTAGAACTATGGCCATACTACCTCTTCATATGATTCATCTTGTCTGATTAAAGTAAGGATATTTCTTGGAAGCCTGGGAACTTACTTTCCATTTCTACCGAAACTTTTTTTTTTTTTTTTTTTTTTTTTTTTTTTTTTTTTTTTTTGTTTTTTCGAGACAGGGTTTCTCTGTATAGCCCTGGCTGTCCTGGAACTCACTCTGTAGACCAGGCTGGCCTCGAACTCAGAAATCTGCCTGCCTCTGCCTCCCAAGTGCTGGGACTAAAGGCGTGCGCCACCACCACCCGGCTACTACCGAAACTCTTATTGCTTATCTCCATATACACATAAGTGAGTCCATTTTGGTAGATATTTGAAGTCCATGTATGGGACAAAATACTTCTAAACACTTGAGAGTGTACTCACCACTAAGACATATCCGTGTAGTCCTGACTATTGCCAGATAACTCAGTTGGCTGAAACAGGAGGAATTATTTAAGTCCATGAGTCTAAGGAAAGTTACATCAAAAGAAAAAAGCTAAACAAAACCTTGAGGGTCACAGGGGGTATGTGAGCAAAAGTAGTTGCTACTTGCCTATCTGTCAATTTCTCTCTCTCTCTCCCCCTCTCCCTCTCCCTCTCCCTCTCGCTCTCCCTCTCTCTCTCTCTCTCTCTTTTGAAAAGCAGTTTCTATTGTACCTATCACTGTGTAACAATTTACTCCCAATTTTAGTGACACTAAACCACAAACATTTCATCTCAGTTTTGCTGGGGCAGCAACTCAGGAGCTATTGAGTGAGCTGAGTGCGTGACTCAGCCTCATGCTGTTGCAATCAAGACTAAGGTTGCATTCATCTGAAGTTGTCTTAGGGCTGGACATCTGTGGCCCACAAAACTCATTTGCATAACTGTTGGCAGGAGGCCTTGGTTCCCTGTTGATTGTTCTTTCCCTGTGGGGCTTTCTGTAGAACTATTGATGTATCCTCATGGTCTGGCAGCTGGCTTCTTCCAGAGGAGGTATTCCAGGGGAGAGTAAAAAGGCAGCCTCAGTTTGTTTTCTGGGGTTTTTTGTTGTTGTTGTTGTTTTGTTTTGTTTTTTAATATCCTAGTCTCTGCAATTGTATGCTGTAACATCCACTTTAATCGTCAGGAGGAATCCCTAGACTGTGCAAGAGTAATTAGACTCCATTTCCTAAAGTGGTTAAGAGTCAGAGATGTGCACACATTTTAAAATGCCTCTACTCATCAGTACTAAGTTAAAGGGGTGTAGATTAGAAGACTATGTGTGTCTCCTGAAGGCTTAAATCTGTTTTGTTACTTAATTTTTACAAACATTCTATTTAGTATATTTTTGTGTATGAGTGTTTTGGCTGCATGCATATGTGTGCATGATGTGCTTGTGTGCCATACCCACGGAGGCCAGAAGAGAGTGGTGGATCCCTGTGATTGGAGGACAAATGGAGTACAGAGGGTTGTAAGCTTCCATGTGAGTGCTGGGAATCAAACCCCATCCTCTGATCTACTGCAAGAGCAGCCAGTGCCTTAACCACTGAGCCATCTCTTTCTTTTGTTTTTAAAGATATATTTATTTTATTTATATCAGTACACTGTAGCTGTCTTCAGACACATCAGAAGAGGGCATCGGATCCCATTATAGATGGTTGTGAGCCACCATATGGTTGATGGGAATTGAACTCAGGACCTCTGCAAGAGCAATCAGTTCTCTTAACTGCTGAACCATCTCTCCAGCCCCTTAAGCCATTTCTTTAGTCCTCTATTATAGTACTTTTAATGACTCTTAAAAAAACTAAAAATATCCTATATTTTCATATCTCTTCTATTCTACTCTGATATTTAAACTTCTTTGAGTACTGATGAGATTTCTTAGACTTTTTTGTTTTTGTTTTTGTTTTTGTTTTTTGAGACAGGGTTTCTCTGTGTAGCCCTGGCTGTCCTGGAACTCACTCTGGAGACCAGGCTGGCCTCAAACTCAGAAATCCACCTGCCTCTGCCTCCCAAGTGCTGGGATTAAAGGTGTGTGCTACCACTGCCCAACTTTCTTAGACTTTTTTAATATTTATTTTTACTTCTAATTGTATATGTCCATGTGTCCGTGTGTGTGTGTGTGTGTGTGTGTGTGTGTGTGTGCATGTGTGTGTGTGTGTGCACTCACACGAGTGCACGTGCATGAATGCAGTTGCCTGTGGAGGACACTAGATGCCCTGGAGCTGGAGTTACAGGATGTTGTGAGCCACAAGATGTGGACACTGGAAAGCAAACTTGGGTTTGCTTCTAAGTTGCTGAGCCACCAAAACTGTGAAATGAAATATTTGTGATTCAATGTACAGTACATACTACTGAGCCATCTCTCTAGCTCCTGGACACTTTTGTTAAATACATCTGCTTATCTGTCATAGTACTTAATATCATTTACATATTTTGTATATATATATGCCAATTCATATATGTATGCGTGTATGTATATATATAATATATATAGTTTAAATTCTCAGTGTCCTAGATGTATTCATGAGCAATAAATAGTCACCATCTTTGTGTAAGTTCTTGGGTTTCTACGGGGAGTGAGAAAAGACACTAAACATTTAATCACACATATGAATATGTATTTACAAATTGAGTTACTCTTTCATAAACACACACACACACACACACACACACACACACACACACACAACAGAATAGGGTTACTGTGGGCATGAGAAACACAGAAAGTTCAGCTGAAGTTAGAATTTTGCCAAATGGGTAAGAGGAGAAAGAATCCAGAGTTAAAAAGATTGATGAAGACGAGGTTGGAATGACATTCCGATCTATGCTCATGTAATTTTGTTTAACCTCAGAGAATAAATTTGTACGCTATCTTATGTGTATGGGATGTTTTGTCTGCATATACGGTGTGTACCACCTGGATGCCTGGTGTTCATGGAAACCAGAAAAGACCATTGGATGCCCTGGGACTGGAGTTATGGGACGATTGTGAACCACCATGTGGGTGCTGGGAATTGAACGCAGGTCTTCTGGAAGAGTAACCTGTGCTCTCAACAGCTAAGTTATCTCTCCAATCCCTGTGTGCACATATTTTTCCTGAACTGTACAAATTGGACTGCCTCTTATCTGCCTTGTCTTTCTTCTTGATGTTACAATTGATATATATTGGTATGAACCTACTCATTTGATCAAAATAGTCTACTTCAAAAACCATTTTTAGAAAAAAAGACAACAGAAAAATCACATAATACCCACACCATTATCTCCAAGTAAATTTGGAGGACTCTGACACTTTGGGCATTAACTCACATAACTATATATATTTGTAAAGCATATTCATTTATTTTTAGGGTGCTGGGAGTTAAACTCAGCTGTATGTTAGATAAGTATCCTACCAATGTTATACTCCCAGCATGATAATAATAATTTAAAAGAAACACAATTTCCATATGCCATATTTTGGATTAACATCTTTAGTTGTCTATTTAATACCCAGGACAACCTTTTTACATATGTACAATTATGCTGATTTTATGAAACATCAAGATATCACCACCCCTCTACCACAGAGATCTGAGATAGTCCTAGCAGACTTCAAAGTTCCTTCCTTGGTTGATGCAGAAATTTTATCTTGTGTTCTACATCTCTAGTCCGTTTCCTTCCAGTCCTGCTGCCCTCCTTTCCCTGACAGAAGTGAGCCAAGCTCTTTGCTACCTTAGAGTCGTGCACTTGCTGTTTAATCTGTTCAGAAGGCTCTCCACGTAGTGATATAGTGGGGCACCTTCTGATCTCAGATGTGTTCAAAATGTATTCTCCTCCTTATCCCATAATATCCTTTTATTTCAACTGTAGCATTTACTACATTAATATATTTTTTATGATTTATTATCATTTATGCATCAGTGCATGTGGACCTCATGCCACCTTTAAGTGGGTTCCATGAATCCAATTCCGGTCACCTGGCTTCCATTACAAGCACACCTTTCCCTACTGAACCATTCAAGTCATTTTTAATTTCCTTATTAGATTACAAGCAGGTCAGTATTTTATTGAGTAACTGAAAATTGCCTACTTCTCATGCAGTTGAAAAGACTTGGGGCTGGAAAGTGCTTCACTGGTTATGTAAGCTTCTGGCTCTTCCTAAAGATCTCTGTGTGTTTGTGGAGCGTATTCATTTAGTTTTAGGGTACTGGGGGTTAAACTCAGGGCCTTTGTGTGCTAGGCAAATATTCTACCAAAGTTACACTTCCAGCCTGTCAATAACAATTTAAAAGAACACAGTCACTGAGCCTAGAGAGATAGCTCAAAGGGTATTCATACATGTTGCTCTTGGCAGAGGATCTGAGTCCGGTTCCCAATATCCACATAGTGGTCCACAACCATCTGTAATTCCAGTTTCAGGGGAATCATGTGGCTTCTTCTGATCTCCTCCAGCACCAGGCACTCACATGCTGCACATACATATACATGCAGGCAAGATATTTATATGTATAAAATAAATAAGAATTTTTAAAAAATCACAGAAACTTGTAACTTCAGAGCCGAGAAATCCGACGCCCTCTACTGGCCTCTGTGAGCACTTGCCCTCCTGAGGTATACACTTGTACACACATATACACATAAATAAAAATAAATAATTTGGGAAAGAAAAAGTCTGAATCTGGAAATATAATTCAGTCGAGAAAGCTCTTGCCTAGCATGCAGGAGACCCTGGATTCGATTTCGACACAGCACATGTTCGATGTATGCCTTTAATTCCACTAGTAAGCCGGGGGACCAGAGTTCAAGCCCTCTGCTGCGTGGTGAGTGCCACGGCAGCCTGGGTTACAAGACACTGTCTCAAAAAGAAAAAAAAAAAATCTTATCATTTCCTCTTCCTTTTCAGTTCCTTACAGATCCTTTAGCGGTCTAGGAGAGCAGTGACTTAATATTGAGCCAGTCAGTAGCTACGTCAAGCATTGCTCACTCTGGCCTGCAGGGGACAGTGTGACCAGAGACCATCTGCAGCGCTTTCGAGGCTTTCTGCCACTCTAGGTGACTGACTTAGGCGCCGGGAGCAAGACCGGCCGGCAAGCCGGAAGGGGCGGGGCCAGCCACGATCCCGCCCCAGGCCGCCTCTGCGCCCTCGCCCCGCCCCCTCCCCCGCCCGGGCTGCCATGGCCCTTCCCGGCATCCCCTATGAGCGACGGCTTCTCATCATGGCGGACCCTAGAGATAAGGCGCTTCAGGACTACCGCAAGAAGCTGCTAGAGCACAAGGAGATTGACGGCCGTCTTAAGGAGCGTGAGTGAGCCTTGACACCCTCTCTAGTGCCTGGACCGGCTTCCGTCTCTGACAGAGCGGAGGCTTTGGCTGAGCCCGAAAACAGCACCCGGCTTGGGAAGGCCTGAGTCCAGGGACGAGGCGCTTTGTCATCCCGCCCCGCGCTGGGGTGCAGCACCGCCTCGGCCGTGGGTATGGCCCCAATCCCAGTCCGGTGGCATAGGGGACAGCCACAGTTCTGAAGTTGGAAGAGGGGAGGATTAGAGGAGTGAGGGACAAGTGGGCTGGGGACGTATCCCAGGTGCAGGAAGGCAGGGTTGGTGTCTCGGGACCCGGGGACGGGGGGGGACGCTTGAGTCAAAGAAGCTCCAGCAGGACGTGGGACTCACGGAGGCGGCTTGTACTTGGAGTAGAAAGAGAAGGGCCAGTAGTTGTAATAGCCTTTCTCGTCTTCCCTCAGGCTTCATACTAAGTGCCAAGTTTTCCGTATACCCTGAGCATTCATGTTTCGAGAAGCCTGCGTGATTTAAATAAAATGAGAGAATACGGCAATTCGGTGAAAAATTGCGTTGGTTGACTTTATTTAGTAGGGACAACCAGAGAGTAAGCCAGGTGATCTAGTGTAGCTATGGGAGGCATGATTCACGGATTATCATTTAGTTTTGTTGCAAATATGAAGGTGCAGGATGTCAAGAATGTAACTTAAAAATATTTCATACCAAGAAAATAGATATATGATACTTTCTCTGTTACATTTCCTTTTAAAACATGCTACCTATCCATTACAAACTGAAAAATCTTATTTTGTGGTTTGATACAGTAGGTATGAAACCTATACTTAAGGTAAAAGAGACCTAAGTAAAAATTTTAACGTAGATATTGTTCAATTTAAAATGTCAAATTTTTATTATTTCAGTAAGGGAACAATTAAAAGAACTTACCAAGCAGTATGAAAAGTCTGAAAATGATTTGAAGGCGCTACAAAGTGTTGGACAGGTAGGTGATAAAGTTTGAAAGTATTTTGCCGCTTTTAAGCTTTTGGCAAAAAGTAATGCACCTTTTTTCTTTTTCAGATTGTAGGTGAAGTGCTTAAACAGTTAACAGAAGAAAAATGTAAGTGGATTAATTTACTAATTAGTTAAAAAACAAAAAGCCCCAGTTCCTTCCCAACTTTTGAAATACCCATCTTATTTTGATTTTTGAAGCCAGGTACTACTATGTAGCTCTGAATGCAGCTTCCTATGTAGACTAAACTGACCTTGAACTCACAAGAGATCTACCTGCCTTTGCTTTCCAGTGTCTGGATTTTAGACATGTGTGCCATTATGGAAGGCTGTTTTAATTTTTAATGCATTTATTCATGTGTGTCTGTGTCCTCATGCATGCATATGTGTGTGCGTGCATGTGCATATACTATAGCACACGTGTGAAGATCAAAGGACAATTGTGGGAGTTACTTTTCTGCTTCCGCCATGTAAAATGGGACCCAGAGATTGGCCTTAGTCAGATCAGTGGGTATAGCCCTAAAGTGCCTAGTAGTCTAGTGACAACAATACAAGGAATTGTATTTGTTTTCTAACTTTGTTTTTCAATTTGTTCTTCTTCTAGTCATTGTTAAAGCAACAAATGGACCAAGATACGTTGTAGGTTGTCGTCGGCAGGTAATGCTTTCTGTTTGTATAGACTTTCTGAGAAAAACACTTTCATGTAAGTTACTTAATCCTTGAGGTAGGCAGGTGAGGCACTGTGCCCATAACTCCCAAGAGTGCTTTGTTCAGACACAGCAAACAACTAGCAAAGCTGGAATTTCTTAGTCCCTACTGTTTCACATTGTCCTACTTAGAAATCAAATCATTTTAAAACTACAAAAAAAAAATGGTTTAGTATGATGTCTTTCTTGGAGAGTGTATCTGTTACCCATGTTTTACATTTAGACATTCAAAAATATTACTTACAGACTCTGCGGAAGTTAACTTTTTAGTCATTTAGACCAGAATGGGCAAATTGAAATATCCCTGAATTTCATTTTGCAGACTTTACAATGTCAATGAGTAGTTTAGAATGATTCAGTAGCATCTGCGATTTACATACCATTCTATTCTTTAGGAAGTGTCTTAAGCATTTACTGAAGCACTTATTCTGGGAGTATTTGTCATATTGGGTTTACATTTTTATTGTTGGTTTTGTTTTTTACAACTGGATCTTGCTCTGTAGCCTATAGCGGCTTTAAACTAACAGTACTGGTACCTCGGCCTCCTTAGTGCCAGTACAAGTATTTGCCATTATGCCAAGTTTTAAAACACTGATATAACAGTGACTCTAGAGTAATATTTAACATTGAGGCTAAAGCTAATCTTAGGATTTCGGCATATAACTAGATATTTTTCTGATCTAATACTGCAAGCCTAGGAGCCGGAGAGTGGCTCAGCAGTTGAGAGCATGGGAGCTCTTCCAGAGGACCTGGGTTTGATTCCCAGCACTCACACAAGGACTTACAATCATCTGTAACTCTATTCCCAAGGGATCTGGTGTCCTCTTCTGCTCTCTACAGTCACCTGCGTGGTAGTACAGCATACATGGAGGCAGAACACTCATATGCATAAAAATAAATAAAGATTTAGAAAGTATTATAGGCCTAGGTTTGGGGATGTAGCTCAGTAGCAAAATACATGATGAGCATATGAGACACCCTGGGTTCAATCCCTACTAATGAAAATGGATTTTTGTTATGTCTTAATCAGCTTTTGTATTCCTTTCAAGGCCTTCTGGATGCCAAAATTTGGCATTTCTAAGATACTATTTTGAAAGAGTTTCTATTGATTTATCTCTTCAAGTACTTTGCTTATAAAGATCTTTTTTTTTAACTGCTTAATCCACTAAATTAAGTGTTTTGCCTACTTTTACTTCAGTGTGTGTGTGTGTGTGAGCATATGTGTGGTGCATGCATGTGATTGTGTAATACACCTATAGGAAGGCCAGAGCAGGACATCATTCTCTGTGTTCTGCTTTGAGACAGGGTCTTATAGAACTAGAGGAAGTCTTGGCTAGGCTAGCTGGCCAGTGATCTTGGGATCTGCCTATCCCTACCTACCAATTTTGGACTAATAGGCACCAGTAGCCATGCCTGGCTTTTTATAGAAGTGAGAGAGATATGAGCTTGGGTCCTCCCTCTTGAAAACAGCACTGAGCAATTTCCTTACCCTAACTTCATTTTGAAGTGACTAAGGTAACTCATCCTCTCACAGTGTTATTTTGTGCCTGCCCAGTCACTTCTCAGCCTTCCACCCTCAAAACAGCCACATTGCCTTGATGATACTTCTAGGACTGTCCATGATCTTGACCATGGTCCAAATGTATTATGTAGTGTCTGGAAGATACTGGTGGGCCTTGCAAAGGAAGCAGATGTTAATAGCTCCAAATCTCTAACCAATGCAGCCACCCTCACACAACCCTTATGTCTCTAAAAATGCTTTGCCTATGAGCTTGGGCACCAAAAGCCTTTCCAAAGATAGCCCACTCTTAGTCTGCAACTGTTTCAATTGATTTAATCAGGGTTGTTATCAGTAACTTTCTAGGTCATTTCTATTTTAGTGAGTACAATCTCCTAAATTTGTAGCTCATTGTAGAGCCCTGTACAAAGTAGTTAAAATCCTAAAAATTTAATGGCAAACAATTTTGAAACTATTGGAATGTAACTTTTTTATTTCTGACAAGTGAGATCTTCAGTATATATTCAGTGCATCTATAGAATATACAATTGTAACTGAGGAAGTCAACAGCTTAAGTATACAGTAATTATCCAACCTGATGTGCTCAATATGAGGACTGTTGTGTACAAGGGCATAGGAGTGAGTTTTTATTTGTTTGTCTTTTGCATTCCTTAGTATGGTTTTTGCTTTTAGAGACAGGGTTTCTTTTGTAGCCCTGGCTATCCTGGAATTCACATTGTAGACCTGGCTGGTCTTCAACTCAGAGATCTGTCTGGCTCTGCCTCCCAAGTGCTGGATTAAAGGTGTGCAGTAGCACCTCAGGTTTACATTCCTTAGTATGTTAATAGAAATCTTTTAAAAGGAAACCTTTTCCTTTTCTCTTAGGATTATGTGTATACATTTTTCTTCTAGTAGATGTACAAAATATATTTTATAGATATACTTGCAAACCATTTTCCTTTCTTTTTCCCCAAAATATTCACTAAGGGATTTTTTTTTTTTTTACTTCTGTTGACAGGGAGTTTATAATGTTTCATTTATGTCTTTTATGTAGTATATATAAAAATGTGTATATGGCTTCTGAACATTAAGCTCTTATTAAAGTAGCATTTCCCTTTTTAAATGTTTGTGTAACATCTTTTGTTTTATGAATCCAGCTTGATAAAAGTAAGCTGAAGCCAGGAACCAGAGTTGCTTTGGATATGACTACACTAACCATCATGAGGTGGGTTTCTCATTGTTTACATTACATTTTCAGAGAGGGGAGGTTTTCTAAAGTATAGAATTTGTGGAATCATCCAAGATTTTACTACTTCTTACCTATTAAGTTCAATGTCTTTAGAAGGTGCTTGCATAATCCACGAGCTAAGAGGAAATCTTTTGAAAGAAAAGTTTCTGATTTTTTTTCATCCTAGATATCTGCCAAGAGAGGTGGATCCATTGGTTTATAACATGTCCCATGAGGATCCTGGAAATGTATCTTATTCTGAGATCGGAGGCCTGTCAGAACAGATTCGAGAGTTAAGAGAGGTAGGTGTTGTATTCTCTGATCTCAGACTATTGCCCTGTTGCTTTTAGGATGTCTGAAGGGATAACAGGGTGTAAAATTACATTTTGGGTTTTTGTTGTTGTTACTGTTTGGTTGGTTTTTTGTTTTGTTTTATTTTGTTTCGTTTTTTGTTTTTGACTCAATAGTACCTTCTGCTTATACATTTGTAACTCTGGTGAGAATAGCAGTGAATTTCTAGCTATAAAGATTACTGCTGCTTGTTATTTTGGAGATGTTAGGTGTTAAGAAAATGACTTTTTTGTAGCCAAAAAAGAATATAGGGGAAAGTGAAGAAATATTGATATCTAATGCCTTTGCCATTTGTAGTTCCAACTGTCTTCAGTGTGCTTAGGCCAATTAGTTGCACATTGGACAACATGCTATGTGGTTTTCCTAAAGCTAGTGAAGTTAACATCTCAGTACAATAAAAACTGTGTTACCTCGGCCCTAAATACTTTTATCTTTTTTAAACTACTTGTTGCTCTTTAGGATACTGGCTATAGAAGTTTATAAGGTTTCAAGTGATGAATTACATTAGGATTGCCTTGTCTCATAACCTCTGAAGTTACATTTTCTTACTGATTTATTTTCCTGAGGCCAGCCTAAGTATATAGGAATGAATGAGAAGAGTTGGGACTAGGTAGTTCATGGTGGTTCATAATTTTTAGACCTCAGCTCATTAAACTTTTTGAAACCATTATTAAAGTACAAACTGCTTGGGTTGTAAGATGGTTTAGTCAGTAAAAGTACTTGCCACACAAGCCTAGATAACCTGGGTTTGATCCCTGGGACACAGGTAAAAGAGGACGGAAGAACTGACTCTGTAAAGTTATCTTCTGTTGCCCACAAGTGTGCTGTGACACATACACTTCCTCCTCATACACAAGTGCATTAGCACATGCATGTGGACACAGAGACACATAGGGACACAAACGTATATTTGTACATAGAAAAGTAACAAATTTTTAAATTTTAAAGGAAACTGGTCTCTGAGTGGTTTGAAGATTTGGGTAGGGAAAAAGCATTCCAGGCAATTGTGAAACCAAATTTTTCTTGGCAATATGTAAAGAAGCACTGGCCTGATTATGAAATAAAAGTATGTACTGAGTTCAAGTTAGTGAGAAGAGAAGGAGAAGGAAGTGTTTTCATGAAACTTGCCTCTCACAGTGCTTGGCTGCATTCTGTCTGTCAAGGAGTAGGGTGCACACAGACACAACTCACGCTTTGTAACCCTCACATAGTTTAGAATGTTGGTGGTTTTGGTTTTTCCCGCTTTTGCTTATACTAATCATGATCTATGACTTTATAGCAATCACACAAATGTTATCTCAAGTAGTTGGTACTGTACATAAATTGGATAGCCAGATCCTCTTCCTCCTCCTTCCTTTTCCTTCTCTTCTTCCTCCTCCTCCTCTGAGACTGTATACTGGATGGATCCCCAGGTGGCACAGTCTCTAGATGGCCTTTCTTTCAGCCTCTGCTCTACACTTTATCTCCATATTTGCTCCTGTGAGCATTTTGTTCTCTTAAGAAGGATCAAAGCACCCACACTTTGGTCTTCCTTCTTATTGAGCTTCATGTGGTCTGTAAATTGTATCCTAGTTTTTGGAGCTTTTGGGCTAATATCCAAAAGTGAGTACATACCATATGTATTCTTTTGTGATTGGGTTACCTCACTCAGAATGATATTCTCTAGTTCTATGCATTTGCCTAAGAATTCCATGAATTTTTAATAGCTGAGTAGTATTCCATTGTGTAAATGTACCACATTTTCTGTATCCATTCCTCTGTTGAAGGACATCTGGGTTCTTTCCAGCTTCTGGCTGTTATAAATATGGCTGCTATGAACATAGTGGAGCATGTGTCCTACATGTTGGAGCATCTTATGGGTATATGCCCAGGAGTGGTATAGCTGAATCCTCAGGTAGTACTATGTCCAATTATCTGAGGAACCGCCAAACTGATTTCAGAGTGGTTGTACTAGCTTGCAATCCCATCAGAAATGGAGGAGTGTTCCTCTTTCTCCACGTCCTCTCCAGCATCTGCTGTCACCTTAGTTTTTGATTTTAGCTATTCTGACTGGTATGAGGTGGAATCTCAGGGTTGTTTTGATTTGCATTTCCCAGATGATTAAGAATGTTGAACAAGCCTGGGGTGGTGGTGCACGCCTTTAATCCCAGCACTTGGGAGGCAGAGGCAGACGGATTTCTGAGTTCGAGGCCAACCTGGTCTACAGAGTGAGTTCCAGGACAGCCAGGGCTATACAGAGAAACCCTGTCTCGAAAAAAAAAAAAATATGTTGAACATTCCTTTAGGTGCTTCTCAGCTATTCGATATTCCTCAATTGAAAATGTTTTGTTTAGCTCACTACCCCATTTTTAATAGGGTTATTTGGTTCTATGGAGTCTAACTTCTTGAGTTTTTTGTACATATTAGATATTAGCCCTCTCTAGGATGTAGGATTGGTAAAGATCTTTTCCCAATTTGTTGGTAGCCTTTGTGTCCTGTCAACAGTGTCCTTTGCCTTACAGAAGCTTTGCAATTTTATGAGGTCCTACTTGTCAATTCATGATCTTAGAGCATAAGCCATTGGTGTTCTGTTCAGGAAATTTTCCCCTGTACCCATGTGTTTGAGACTCTTCTCACTTTCTCCTCTATAAGTTTCAGTGTATCTGGTTTTATGTGGAGGTCCTTCATCCACTTGGACTTGAGCTTTGTAGAAGGAGATAAGAGTGGGCTGATTTGCATTCTTCTACATGCTGACCACCAGTTGAGCCAGCACCATTTGTTAAAAATGCTGTCTTTTTTCCACTGGATGATTTTAGCTCCTTTGTCAAAGAACCAGTGGCCATAGATGTGTGGGTTCATTTCTGGGTCTTCAGTTCTATTTCTTCAATCTTCCTGCCTGTCTCTGTACCAATACCGTGCAATTTTTATCACAATTGCTCTGTAGTACAGCTTGAATTCAGGGATGGTGATTACCCCAGAAGTTCTGTTATTGTTGAGAATAGTTTTCAGTATCCTGGGTTTTTGTTATTCCAAATGGGTTTGCAAATTGCTCTTTTTAACTCTATGAAGAATTGATTTGGAATTTTGATGGGGATTGCATTTAATCTGTAGATTACTTTCAGCAAGATGACCATTTTTACTATATTAATCCCAACCACTATATTTTAACTTTTGGTTTTAAGAGATTTCCATCTGAAATAAAAACAATATTTAAGTCATTTTGTATAGTATAAAAGCGTAGTTCTTTCATATGACATGGTATTATTAGACTTTAAATTTTTAAAATACATTAACCCTTTCTACTGTTTAAGAAACGTGCAACTTCTTTTCCAGGTAATAGAATTACCTCTTACAAATCCAGAATTATTCCAGCGTGTAGGAATAATACCTCCAAAAGGCTGTTTGCTATATGGACCGCCAGGTTGGTATCAAATTATCTCTGCCCCTTCAGAAAAGGAGTAGATGAAGCAATTAAAAAGTAGTAAGACAGGAATTTAATATAGGCAATTACAGTCTCCACTTTATTGAGAGTAAATGGCATTTTCTCCTTCATCAGGCATGTGTAGTCCTACTGTGCCTTGTCCCAGTCCATGTAATTCTATATACCATAGTTCTTAAAGTTCATTTCATAGAAACAGATGTCCCTGAGACACTTTAATGGAGCTGCAAGGTCAGAAGCACTGGCATAAAACTAATATATTATTTGACTCTTTCCTTGTGTTGACATCTATTGATGGTACAAAGGCATTGTAATAAAGTTGCTCAACACTGGCATCAACAGTGCTGTAGTCATTGTTCTTGACCACTTGCAGTGTCAGCAAAAATGCCAGTTTCACTTTGTATGTTGCTAGTAAAGGGGTAAAATTTTATTAAAATTTCATTCTTAAGAAATGTTTTTTGTTATGAAATTGGAAAAAGTACAGCTGAAAAGTAAAATGTGTTTAAGCAAAGCACTCATGCAATAATTTGAGTGAGAGGCTTTACATGGAATAGTTTTTACTTAAAAGGACAATTTTGCAATCTGTGGTGACTCAGATTGTTGCTTTCTGGTGATTAGATAATTGGTTATTCAGTCTGGCAATTGGTTATTTAGCTTATAGTTTTTATAGAACAAGTGAAATAAGTAGTACAGACTATTAGTAGTCATAAAATTTGAGATGGCTAGTAAAATTAGAACTTTTAAAAACAACTGATTTTTATGAATATGTATGTCTTAGGGTTTCTATTGCTGTGCTAAAAACATGACCATAATCAACTCAGAGAAGAAAGGGTTTATTTTCAGCTTTTGGCTCTCATGTTATACTTCATTGCAGAGGAAAGTCAAGGAAGGAACTCAAACAGCAGGAATCTGAAGGCAGGAGGCCATGAAGGAATACTTCTTACTCGCTTTCCCATTATGACTAACTTAGCCTGCCTTCTTATAACACTCACGACCACCACACACCAAGGCTAGCACCTCCAGTAACAGGCTACACATCAATCACTAATTAAGAAAATGTACCACAGACTTGCCCAGTTGGGCGCATTTTCTCAGTTGTGCCTCTTATCAAATGAATCTAGCTTGTATCAAGTTGACATACCTACATGTGTGTCTGTGTACTACATACACACTTGGTGCCCAAAGAGGCCAGAGGAGTGTGTCAGATCCCCTAATACTAGAGTTACATATGTAGTACCGTGTGGGTGCTGGGAATTGAACTTGGGTCCTCTGGAAGAGCAGCTATTGCTCTTAACTGCTGAGCCATCTCTCTCCAGCCTGGCAGCCTCAAGGTTTTGTACAACTATTTAGTTGTGAATATAATTTTTTTTTTTTCAAGACAAGGTTTCTCTGAGTAGCCCTAGCTGCCCTGGAACTCACTCTGTAGACCAGGCTGGCCTCGAACTCAGAAATCTGCCTGCCTCTGCCTCTCAAGTGCTGGGACTAAAGGCGTGCACCACCACCGCCTGACACTCTCCAGCCTGAAAATGAGGACTTTTGAAAAATGTTTACTAGACCCAGTGAATTTGACAGCTTTAATATGTTAATTCTAGAAGACTTTCCTGATAAGATATATAGTGATACCAGTAGATGATTTTGAATATTTTATAGTGAAAAATGTCAATATTTAAGGAAATTGCATAATTCACTGACCCTATCGTTTCCAAATAACTAATGATTGATGCTAAAGATACCATATACAAGTAAAAGATCATTTCAGGAGCTAGAGAGATTGCTTAGTAGTTAAGAGCACTGACTCCTCTTCCAGAGTTCATGAGTTCAACTTTTAGCGCCACACAGTGGCTCACAACTATGCATAATTATAGTCCCATGGGATCCATTACCCTTTTCTGGGGTGCAGATGTACATGTAGATAAAACGCCTAAATACGTAAAATACATAAATAATGTTTAAAAATATCTGTTCAATGTGTATAGGCCATATTGTAAGAATAATTTTTCATTTATTTCTAAAGTTCTGTATTCATTATGCTTAAAATTACAAGATAAGATACTGTCTCACACCTATTGTAATGGCTATTATCAAGAAAAGAGTGAATGACTATAATGAAACTCAGCATTGGCAAAGATGGAGAGAAGAGAAACCGTAGCACTGATGGGAATGTAAATTGATGCAGCCATTTTAGAAAACAGTATGAGGTTCTTCAGGAAGTTAATAAAAGTACTGTATACCTTAGCAACTGAGGGTGGTGTGTTGTGTGTGTGTATGTATGTATGCATGAAAGGCAGCTGAAATCAGTATGTTGAAGAGATGTTTGCACCTCCATGTTTACTATAGTGCTATTTACAGTGGCCAAAATAAGAAAGTCTTAATATCCATTGACCTATGAAAGGATAAATAAAATGTGGTGTATGTTCATAGTAGAATATGGTTGAGTCTTCACAAAGAGACTTATTTTTCTGTCATTTGTGTCAAGATGGATGAATCTTGTAGTGATGATACTAAATGAAGTGAGCAGGCACACAGAGACAGATACCACATGATCTCATTTGTGTGTGGAATTTTAGAAAGTTGAACCTAAAGAGAATGGTTTGTTTTAGAGGGGATGAGGGAAGAAGGATGAGTTGAGTTCACAGAAAAAACACAAAAAAATTAGCTGTTGGTGTATTAGGTTATTTCCAATTGATGAAAAAAGCCTTGGTTTTCACCACAAAGTAACATGAGTTAATAAATATGTAAGTTAACATGGTTTAATCATTCTAGAATGTATAATAATAATGTCACATTTTTAATGTTATAGTTATTTACTAATTTAAATCAGGAGGGATATTTAAAGTTAAAAATTTTTTAAAAGATTTATTTATTTTTATATATTTGAATACATTGTCGTTGTCTTCAGACACACCAAAAGAGGGCATTGGATTCCATTACAGATGGTTGTGAGCCACCATGTGGGTGCTGGGAATTGAACTCAGGACCCCTGGAAGAGTAGTCAGTGCTCTTAACCACTAAGACATCTCTCTAGCCCTAAAGTTAAAATTTTAATATTACAAGTAAATTACTTTAGAATTTTAAATAAAAATTCTATATAGGATTTAGCTTTAGTTTGGTTATGTGTTTGTGTGTATCTGTGCAGGTGAGAGCCATACGTGGGAGATTGTTGGGTGACCTGTAACTGCAGTTACACGTGATTATAAGATACCTTAAGAGGTGTTAGGGACTGAACTCTTGTCCTTGGGAAGAGCAGCAAGCACTGAGCCATCTCCCCAGCTTTAAGAGTTGTTGAAAGGCTTTTAAAGATGGTTCTGCTTTGAACCCAACCTCATTTGATATTTCTAGGCACTGGGAAAACACTCTTGGCACGAGCTGTTGCCAGCCAGCTGGACTGCAACTTCCTAAAGGTAAGGGAAAATTCTTTTATATTTTTTTAATGAAACTTATTTGATTCGTCTAATTTGTATTACTATTTTTCTTTTAAACAGGTTGTATCTAGTTCTATTGTAGACAAGTACATTGGTGAAAGTGCTCGTTTGATTAGAGAAATGTTTAATTATGCCAGGGACCACCAGCCATGCATCATTTTTATGGATGAAATAGATGCTATTGGTAAGAATGAAACCTTTTCAATTTTATCTTAAATACTTTTTGTTAGAAGTTGTTTAAGAACCTGAAAGAACTTCCTGCCTGAGCAGTAGCTATGACTTGCTGAAGTAGGTAGTGCGGCGAGTGGGCATCCTCAGAGTACCACCTGCCTGAGTTAAGGACTTGCCAGAGGTTAGCGGTTTCAGGGAATGACCTTGAGCACTACAGAATGAGAAATATTCCAAAATCACTTCTAATTCAGTATAACTCTTACTATTTAAGTTTTACATAGTATTTTAAACACCGGCTACTATTACATTCTGTTTCATTAAATGAGGCACAGAACAAAAGAATAATGTCTATATATTTCCAAATTTATTACTTTAGGTGGCCGTCGGTTTTCTGAGGGAACATCAGCTGACAGAGAGATTCAGAGAACTTTAATGGAGGTAATATTTGGTAAAGAGGATTTATAAGGAAACGCTTATTAATAAAAAACTAAGTATTGCATGTTTAAAGGTGAAAGTGTTTGAAATGTTGCCAGGAATGACCACATTCCTGTACCATAATCCCTAATAAGAAAAATGATTGCTTTGTAAGTATGATGGGCTGAGGTAAAGTCCTAGCACTCATGTAAAGCTTTGCTTGGCAGTTGTGCATCTCTAAGGCCAGCATAATCAGGGTAGAGGTGAAAGATGCTTAGACTTGCTTATTACTGATGGAGCTTCAGGTTCAGTGAGAGACTTCATTTCAAGGGAATAATGCAGAGAGGCAGAGTACACCAGTATCCTTCTGCTGGTAGCCTCCAGAAGGACCCCACACATACATACTATATCTATACGCATACACAAAACAAGGTCGGGAAAAGGCTGATCAGTGAATAGCAGACAGGAACAAACAGTGTATCTATTGTCTGTTAGGTACCTGGGTATCTCTGTAAAAGCCATGTAATGTGTATTTCAAGACTGTAAGGGAGCCGGGCGGTGGTGGCGCACACCTTTAATCCCAGCACTTGGGAGGCAGAGGCAAGCGAATTTCTGAGTTCAAGGCTAGCCTGGTCTACAGAGTGAGTTCCAGGACAGCCAGGGCTACACAGAGAAACCCTGTCTCGGAAAAAAAAAAAAAAAAAAAGACTAAGGGAATACAGTGTTTTTGCCATAAAGAAATGATGAGTGAGGAGAACATGTTATGTTTAAACTGACTCAAGTGTCGTAAATGTGAATTAAAACTTATGGTTTCATCCAAATGTGTAGTTTTAATGCTTTCATATAAAGACGTAAAATGAGAAATTTTGGATACTAAAAAAGTTATATAAAATTCTATTTGATATATTGTACTATTCTATAGTTTTTTTAAATAGATCAGCTATTCAGATATAAATTATTGTTAAGCATTTGTTCTGGTTTGGTGAAGGTATGAGTAACATATATTAAGATTTTTAGCAGTAAATAAGTTATGTTTGTGGCGTCTCTGAAAACTGCTCTTCAATCTTTATTACTAAAACTATGACAGCTAAAGTAGAATTTTTTAAAAATATTATTTATTCTTTGGTAATTTCATGCATACATGCATGCATGTATGCACAGTGTGTCTTCACATCTAACCCCCTCCTCACTCTTCACTCCTTCCAACACTCCAGCACCATCCCGCCTTCATGTTCTTTCTTTTTAATAACTCACTGAGTCCAAGTAGTGTTTCCTGCTTGAATTGGCAACCTACTGAGGGCCATACCCTTGGAAAATTGCTCCCTGTTTCCCAGCAGTCATCAATCAGAAACTCCTCATAAGCCCACTTATTGTGTGGGAATGGTTACCTGCCTTGATCTTGTGGGCAGGGAACCACAGCTGCTGTGAGGTCATGACAGCAGTGCATCTCCTGTCCAGAAGATCCCAATCTCCCCTCTACTCTCAGCCCCGTGTTATGGTGGAGTCTGACCCTGCTATAGTAAACTAGTTTGGTTTTTTTGTTTGTTTGGTTGGTTTTTTGAGACAAGGTTTCTCTGTTGCTCTGGCTGTCCTGGAACTCACTCTGTAGACCAGGCTGGCCTCGAACTCAGAAATCCACCTGCCTCTAACTCCCAAGTGCTGGAATTAAAGGTGTGTGCCACCACTGCCCGGCATAGTAAACTAGTTTTAATGATGGAGCACATAGGCGATGAAGTAAAAAGGCTACATAATGCAAGATCCCATTTGCAAATGGAAACTAGGTAGCACAGGTCATTTGATTTTAATTTTTTTATTGTAGTGTTTGAAAATCAATTTTTTTTTTTTTTACAAATTATACGAAGGATGAGCAGTTTTATATTTTTAGATAGGCTGTTTTCTCGTAGCACTGACTAGCTTGGAACTTCTACATAGACCAGTCTGACCATGAACTTAGGACTGTCTCTATATACAGTATTTTAAACTTAAAATATAAAGTCTTGTGACTGGAGAGATAGCTTAGCGGTTAAGAGCACTGGCTCTTAACCAAAGAACCCAAGTTCAATTCCCAGCACCCACATGACAGTTCACAGCTGTCTCTAACTCCAGTTCCAGGGCTTGTGGCACCCTCACATGGACATACATACATACACACAAAACACCAATGAACATTAAAAACATCAAACAAACAAGGGGCAGGAGAGATGTCTCAGCAGTTAAGAACAAAGCCTAGGGTACATGAGACCCTGTCTTAAAACAAAAGCCAAAACTATAAGAGGTATTTTAGCGCAACACAGTTATTAGTGTATTCATATAACTAGTAGAATATCATCACCTAGCAGATATCATCAGTCAGCTAGTTATCTTTTAATAATTTTATTTCATTAAACTTTGTGTATATGTGCACAAAAATGCACGTGTTTGGTAAAGTCTGTCTCTAATTTTTCATTTAGTTACTAAATCAAATGGATGGATTTGATACTCTACATAGAGTTAAAATGATCATGGCTACAAACAGACCAGATACACTGGATCCTGCTTTGCTGCGCCCAGGAAGATTAGATAGAAAAATTCGTGAGTTACTCTCTTTTCCTTATCTGCTCTGTTTTTCTCTCTGTCAACTTTTTCTTTTTATCCAACCTCCTTCCACTCTATTAAATTATCAACTGGAGTACAAAATAATTCATTTCTATTTTCAGATATCGACTTACCAAATGAGCAAGCAAGATTAGATATATTGAAAATCCACGCAGGCCCTATTACAAAGCATGGTGAAATAGGTAAGAAAGTAGAGTGTTTCATGCATCAGGTAAATCAAACGCAGTACAACAGGATGCTGCTGCCGACGGGTTCCCAGGTAGCCTAGGAGTGTATGGACTCTTCTGAATGCTTTTATCTTCTCAGAAGAATTAAAGTGTGGAGATGGGAAGTATTGTTACAAATCAGAGGGCAGCGGGAGAAATATAAAATAGTTACATGTGTGTGCTGCAGAATTGGTTCAAGCAGTTAAGAGCTCTGGTTGCTTTCCTAGAAGTTCTGGGTTTATTTCCCAGCACCTACATGACAGCTCATAACCAGCTGTATCTCTAGTCTGAAGAGATCCAACACCTTCTTCTGTCCTCAGAGGGCACTGTGTGCACATGGTATGCATACAAAGATACAAGCAAAACTCCCAGACACATAAAAATAAATATGTTTAGCTAGGAGGTGGTGGTGTCTACACTCTAGAGGCAGAGACAGGCAGATCTTTAAGTTAACGGCCAGCCTGGTCTACAGAGTGAGTTCCGGGACAGCAGAGAGATCCTGTCTCAAAAAACTAAAATAAATAAGTTTAAAATAAAAATTTAAAATATTGCCAGGCAGTGGTGGTGCACGCCTTTAATCTCAGCACTTGGGAAGCAGAGGCAGGTGGATTTCTGAGTTCAAGACCAGCCTGGTTTACAGAGTGAGTTCCAGGACAGCCAAGGCTACACAGAGAAACCCTGTCTTGAAAAACAAAACAAAACAAACAAACAAAAAAAATTAAAATATTATAAAGTGCATATGTAAGTGAGGGCAGAACTGTAGCAAAACATGGCTTATAAGTTGAGTTCTACTCAGCTGTTTTCTTTTGTAAGAGAGTTTTGTAGTAGCTCATCTGTATCATTCATTTGCATACCGTTATGGCTGCCTTCCCACCATAGCAGTAGAATGAAGTAGTTTTGACAAGACAGCTTTTTTTTTCTCCTTTTACACAAAATGCTTGTTGACTTCTGTACTAAGGGAATCTAGCATAATTGCTTGGCAGCTTTGGAATGGTCTGCAAAGTAGCACAGTGACAGATTACTTGTGTAGGCTACATAACAGTCCTGGGTTCAATCACCATTACACCAAACAAGAGTTTCTTAGACCCAGTGTAATGTTACACAACTTCAGCCCCAGCTCCCTGGAGGCAAAAGCAGGAGGAGCTCTGAGAATATGAGGTCAGCTGGATCTACAAAGAAAGCTTCCAGCTAGCCAGGACTACATAGTAAGACCCTATCTCAAAAAAAAAAAAAAAAAAAAAAAAGCAGCAAAGGAAAACTCTTTAGAACTTGATGGTTCTAAGTAGCTACAAGTGGTTACTATTACCAGTTATTTCATTGACCCTATGAGGATTTTTAAACTGGAAAGATTGATCTAAACAAAAGATGCTAGGTTTTAAGTATCTTCTACAAATACTGAGCTCTCCCAAGATGCTAGATAACTAGGTTATCCTTGAAAACCTAGTTATCTAGCTCTTAGAAGCTCCTTGTTCTTAGAAGGTTAGTGACATGACCATGATTAAGTGCTGACTAAGGAGTCCCTGGATAGAGGTGTTTCATAGTTTTAGTAGCCTGTGTTCTGCTGTTTCCCTCACTATCTCTGTCAGATTCATAGCTAGCACAGAGCTGTAGTTCTTCAAACCATATCTGTTTTGTGAGGAGAAAGAGTTCACTATTGTTATTCCAGATCCCATACAACTTGAGCTTTGCAAAGAAAATCAGAAAGCTAATAAATGCTTACTATATCATTTAAAGGTTCTGTTTTGATCAAATTATCTCTACCTTTAGTATTTTTTACATTTGACTTGCATGACTAAAGTGCATTCTACTTATTATTACTGTTTTATATACTTATATATTTTATGTGTATTGGTTTGTGCTTAAGTGTATGTCTGTTCACCACATGTGTCTCAGTTAGAAAGTTGTGAGCTGCCTCGTGGGTCCTGGGAACCAAACCTCAGTCCTCTGCAAGGGCAGCAAGCGCTTTTAACTACTGAGCCATCTCGCCAGCCCCCAAATTATTTTGTTTTTGTTGCTTGACTTTTTTATTTTGTGGTGCAGTGATTGAACTCAGGACTTTAGAAATGCATAGTATGCACTCTATAACTGAGCTGTACCCCTAGTCCTTACAATTTTTGTTAGAATACAGTATAAGCAATACTGAGTTTTCTTATGCCTTTTTTATGTGTGTACATGCTTGTGTATTTTGTATCTTGGTTATATTCACCCCACTTCTTTCTCTTCCCTCCCATGCACCTGATTCCCTCCTCTTCCCATCTTAGCTCCTTCTAACTTTATTTTGCCACCAAGTGAGTTGTGTGTGTGTGTGTTTTTTTATTTTATTATTTTATGTACATGCTTATTTTATATGTATGAGTGTTTTCCTGTATGTATGCCTGTGCACCAAGTAGGTGCCTGGTACTCCTAAAAACCAAAGAGAGAGTTAGAGCCCCTGGAACTGGAGTTAAGACACTTGTTAGGGGAATCAAACTCAGGTCCTGTGGAGGAGCAGCCATCCCTCCAGTCCCTGGTCCAGTGAGTTTTAAGTATGGATGCTTAGAGAAGTATGGACCCTTTTCCTGTGGCTACACCACTGAAGAGAGTCTCTCCCTCCTACTGTAACCTGTAACTGTTTATACACCATCAAGAGTGAGTGCCGTTTATGTGTGGATCCAAGGTCTGTGTTGCATACCTGGCTTGGAGCTTTTCTTTCCTCCTGAATCTTGGGGTTGGTAACAGATGTGCAACAGGTTTAATGAGTCACAGCTTTGCACTTACTTTGGTGTTTTTTACAGCTTAAAAGCAGGCACCTCCAAATTTTGATGAAATTTTGGTTAAAAATTCAAAAGTGTGTTTCCCTGATTTCAGTTTACTTTGCAGTGAGTTTAGTTGTTAATGTTGTAAAATAGTAGCACAGGTAATGCTGATCAAATTCTAAATGAACTAGTTCATTTTAACTTTCTCTATGGGCAAAAATCAATATTGAATCTTTATTATTATCTTGTTGATTTCTATTATTTTTTTCTAAACAGATTATGAAGCAATTGTAAAGCTTTCAGATGGCTTTAATGGAGCAGACCTGAGAAATGTTTGTACTGAAGCAGGTGAGAATAAAAAGTATATTTTTACCATCAATAACAATGTTTTAAGCTTATCTAAAAGCAGAGCTGCACTTTGTCAGGATTTCCGTCTTTTGGCTTGCGTTTGAAATGTGATTTCAAGAAGTAGAACTGAACAACACAAGGGAGGATGCACCACTGTAGCAGCTGACTTTCATTTCGTGTAAGAGACCTTAGGAAAATGGACAGAATGCCTTTGAGGGTGTACGGCTGAACATGCAAGCCTCGAGCACTTATTTACCAGCTACCCTCCCCTGCTCCCCAAATGAAGGAGGCTTTGGGATGTGATCTCTGAAGGACTTCCTAATACCCACAGGCATGTTGTGGGAAGCCTGATTGCAGGACTGTTTGGTACACTGTGGCTAGAACTAGAGTGGACTAGTTCCATGGGACCAGTATTTGAAAGATTTGCTCTAAAATTTGTTTAAAATGAAGTTTTAAAATACAGTTCTGAATTTCATGTTACTAGTTTTATTTTTTGTAACAAGTGACTTTGAAACACTGCCTAACTGAAGTCATTTAGTTTTCATTCAGAATATTCAGACCCAAGGCATGTCTGCAGTAGTCTTTGTAATACTATTTCATTGTTAATAAGTCAATAACATATGACTTGAAGTATCTAGGGTAATTTATCACATTCCAAAATCTATCAGACCACATTATTATCAAGGATGACTTTCGGGAAAAGCTAAAGTCAAAAGGCAGTACTGTGATTTTAAAAGCTGATGCTGGCAAATTTTGATAGGTCCTTTTTTTTTTCTCACATTGAAAAACTTTAAGGAAATCACACATTAATGGGAACCTTATTTTTGTATACATATATATATTATATAATACTTAGATCAGATTAAACCTACCTGTCTTTTCAGACGTAACCATCCCTTCACTATGAAAACACCTAGAATCCTTTCTTCTAACTTTTTGAAATATACAGTGTATAGTGATTATCCTGCCTCTCCCTCCCAAGTGCTGGGATTACAGGCTTATAGCACACAGTACAGATGATTGAACAAGTGTTTATAATCTAGGCAACACTCCACTGACAGCTGTATCTACAACCTTAAGCCTTGCGTAGTGACAGGTAATCATTATTAAAGTTACTGCAAATTGGTTTAGTTTTATGTTGCTGGAGATGAAACCCAAGACCTTGCATATGTTAAGCAAACATCCAACTTGTTCCACTACATAGATAAATAGCCTAGCCCAGATGTTTTGTTCTTTTGGGGAGTCATTGCATATGCTGTTAAGAAACTTCAGCCAAGAATGTGTAGATCTTGATAGTTTCAGGTGTTTTTATTAAATACTACCACTTAATACTACCAGTATTTTTATTAAAGGAATATTAATTTTATTAAGTATTACATAGTCCAGATTTAAATCTTCAGATAATTGTGATATCTGCTTATTTCAAAAATAATAATGCTCACTCTACTTATGAAAATGTATGAAGTAGTGAATGTATACTTCTTCACATTCCCTCCATAGAGATAAGATTACTTAGTTTTCTTCCACCTTTTCTTTTGGGATCAGGCTTTGACATTTTAGGCTGGTCTTGAACTTGCGGTTCTCCAGTTGCAGTCTGCTAGGTGCTGAGGTTATTTATAGGCATGTGCCACTGTTCCCATCTTAGTTTTCTTACTGATTGAATGGCATTTCACATATTATAAGCAGCAATTTGTTTTGTTTTTCACAGGTATGTTTGCAATTCGTGCCGATCATGATTTTGTAGTTCAGGAAGACTTCATGAAAGCAGTCAGAAAAGTGGCTGACTCCAAGAAGCTAGAGTCCAAACTGGACTACAAACCTGTGTAGTTTACTGTAAACTTGTGTAGTTTACTGTAAGGGTTTTGGTGGCTGCATGACAGACATTGGTTTAATGTAAAAATAAAGTTAAGGAAAATAATGTATGTATTGGCAATGATCTCATTAAAAGTGAATAAACATGTATAAGCAACATAATAGTATGTAATTCAGTAATTCTTTTAAAATTGATACAGAAAAAAGTTATGTTTGTTAATGTTGCATTTACTGCAGCAGAATTTATGAAAGATATGCTGAAGCTTTTCGTATTTGCTTTGTGAGCATTTTGTACAACATTCAAAATGGTTTGAGATAGTAGAGGAGAGCATTTCTTATGACTTATTTTATATTTTGTTTTCCTCGTCCTAAAAAAAAGCAATAAAATCTGTCTTAGTTGTTCTAAATATATTCTTGTCTTTTCTAAGAGAACATTTATTCTAGTCCTTTTGGATCAGTTAAGTACCTGATTTGAAAGCCTGGATGAAACTGAAAATTAAATAGGGCTTTGAATTTTATTTTTAAACAGTACTCACAGAGCCCACAAAATTGTCTTCTTATATAAATCATAGAATGTGGGGTTATGGAGTATATACATGCACCTGTGTCTTCCAAGAAATTCATTTTACCTATTGCAGTTAGGTATTTGATAGTTAGTTTTAACTTTTTAAAGATTATGACTGGAAGTAATACTTATAGTTAATTTGGTTTATGTGAAAAAAGAATTCCCTTTTGAGGTCTGGATCCAGGAAAAGTCTGTTCGTGGACATACAATTTTGCATATATGTGATTTCTAGAGATGTATTATTTCCTAGGTTCACCAATTGATTCTATAAAATCTTCCAGTAAATACCAGGCTGAGAATGTCTACTCTATGGAATGTTAAATGTCAGAAATGTTCAAAAGTTCTGTTACCTGTATACAATTCTAATTTCATGTGGCAATCAAAAGTTGTATAAGGAAATTGTCAATGTCTAAGAATTGAGATTATTTATAGTTAATTCTTGTTTAAATAAAGACATCAAACTTCAGTTTCATAAATACCAAAAGACCAACCATAAATGATCTAGCTAGGCATGTAATTCTTCTTTTCCCCATTCTTTTTGAGATAGGTCTCACTGTGTATCCCCTGGCTGGCCTTACTGTGTGGATTAGGCTGGGCTTAACTCACATTTTCCAGCCTCTGTCTCCTGATTGGAATTAAAGGCATTTACCACAATACTTGCCATTGGGTTATTTTTTAATTAAAAATTACTAGCAGGGTATTCTGTGCCTTTTGTAATTTTTAAAGCTGGGTAATACTTTATGTAATACTAGAGAGCATGGAACATCTAATTGACCATCTAATTTTTGAACAGCTATACTTTATGTTGAACATGTATTACATATATGACAACATGGAAAGAATTAGAGGAAATCTTAGTTAAACACATGGTCCTTCCACTTTGTTTTTAAAGGATGGTTTTTTTATAATAATAGTAAGTCCTCGGGTCTCTAGGAAGTAGTCTTAAAATACAGTGAAAAGTAGTGAGAGTGTTAGTTACACACTTTGCAGCCGCAGTGATTCCTTCAGTAAGACCAAAGGTTGGTTGTTCAGAAGTTCAAACCAGGCCTTTAATCATTTAATCCCAGAACTATTGTAAATTTGAAGACCAGCTTGGTTTACATAGTGAGACCCTGAGAAGGTATATTACTTTATTTGTTTTTTGTTTTTGTTTTTTTTTTTTGTTTTTTTTTTTTTGTCGTTGTTAGACAGGGTTTCTCTGTGTAGCCCTGGCTGTCCTGGAACTTACTCTGTAGACCAGGCTGGCCTCGAACTCAGAAATCCGCCTGCCTCTGCCTCCCAAGTGCTGGGATTAAAGGCGTGCGCCATCACCGGCTGGCCTGATGACTTTTTGTATGAATCACTTTCTTGAAATTTTCTGGATAATTTGAATTGTTACACTCTGGAGTATACCTAAGAGGCCACTTTCTACTTTGTTTAAAGGTGATGGGTATCTTGAGTTTTTTTGGTTTGTTTGTTTGCGTAGTCTAACATGAATTTAAACTGAACTCTTCCTGTTTGGTTATAACTTCCCCCACGGATTGGGCAGCAATCCTCTGAGTGCGGTCGGTCGGTCATGGAGGACACTGAAGGGACTCCCATCCCATCTTGGGAAGGCCTAGCTGGCCTGACAGCACTCTGCCTTCCCCCGGACCGCTCCTCCCTCCCTTCCGCCGCGGCTCCGCCCCGCGGGAAGCCCCGCCCCCCGCGTCTGCGCGCTCGCGGACGGGCAGGGCGGAGGCGCGCTGACACCTGGCGGGGGCGGGCCGTCGGCGAGCGTGGGCTGGGATTGGCTGGGGCGCGTGGGCTGGGGCGGGACGAGACGGTTAGGAGCTCGTGCCTGGGCCGGATCCCGGCTGTCTGAGGGGCGCGGAGACCTGCGGGAGGGAGACGGCCGCAGCATGGCGGCCGGCAGCGCACCGCCCTTCCCTCAGCCTTCCTGTCGCAGCCGCTTGGACCCTGTGGTCGGGGAGTGCTTGCTGTGAGCCCGCCGCGCGTCAGCCCGCCGTCCGCCCGCCCTCCTTCCCTTGTCGCCTCTGCCAGCCCGGAGGGCGGCCGGGCGCGCCGCGCCCACCCGCCGGGGCCCTGGGACCATGGAAGACGTGAAACTGGAGTTCCCCTCGCTCCCGCAGTGCAAAGACGACGCCGAGGTGAGTGCCCGCCGGCCCGCCCTGCCGCTGGCAGCCTCCGGGTCTCCGGCCGAGCAGCGCTTCTGGCCCTACTGTCCCAGACTCTTCCCTTTCTCCTTGGGGGGGCTTCAGCGAAGTCCTCCTCCCCCGGGACCCTGACGGAGGAGCCAACCTGGAGAGTACTCTTGACCACTCGCCTCAGAGTCATCCTTGCCAAAGCAGCACGCTGTGGAATTGTTTTTAATCTGAGCTTGATGTTAGGTTCACATGCGGGACGCATAGCCCCACGTGTGGAATAGACCGGAGGCGTGAACTCTGGAATTGCACCCTCTAATAGTTCTCAAGTCAAAAACCAACCACCACCAACAACAAAAACCCCACAAAAAACTATAACTAGCAGGGGGGAAAAGTCAAAAAGCTAGCTTCTTTGAATTTAAAAAAAAAAATCTTGCCTTTGGAAGAAAGTACTGTCTCGAGCAAAATTCTCCCAATTTTTGATTTCAGGGTTCTTTTCACTCCGCCTTGATATTTTTCTTTAGTATCTGTTGCAAATATCTTATGGTACCAGAAACTGTTAAGTTAGAGTTAGCCAGAGGCTAAATTAGTAACAAGACAAGGATTCTTAGCTGTGACACTTAAGAGGATCAAAAAAGGATTCTAGAGTTTTGTTTGTGTTTTGACATAGTCTTTCTACACAGCCCTTGGCTGTCCTGGAACTCAGTAGACCAGGCTGACCTGAAAAGAGATCCACCTGCTTCTGTACCCCAAATGCTGGGATTGAAGGCGTGCACCCCTTAACCTCTCCGTGTTTCAAAGGTATTTGGGGCTACTCTTGGCTGCCACACTTGTAACCTCATTTCTTGGGAGGTGGAAGAAGAAAGATGAGGACCTCACGGTAGCCTTGGTAATATAGCAAACTTGAGACCAGTCTGAGTTACATATGAGATGGAGACTTTATACCAGATACTCAATTCTATTGAATGTCTTCATTTGATGATCACTTTCTTGTGTTTGTTTTTTGTGATTATGGGTTTTTGAGAAAGGGTGTCTTTGTAGCCCTGGCTGTCCTGGAACTCTGTGTAGAGCAGACTGGCCTTAAAGCCCAGAGTGGTGTTAAAGATGTGTGCCACCAACCTAGCTACTTTTTAAAAATGAATTTTAATTTTAAGACAAGGTCTTGGGGATGGGGGGTGGGGCGGGTGGCAGTCAGATTTCTGAGTTCAAGGCCAGCCTGGTCTACAAAGTGAGTTCCAGGACAGCCAGAGCTATACAGAGAAACCCTGTCTGAAGAAAAAAAAGAAAGACAAGGTCTTGTGTAGCCAGAAATGTCCTTCAACCCCTGTTCTCCCAAGTGATGGACTTATTGGCATTTGGAGGATTCTCTTTATTTATAGTAGTGATGGTTGAGACTTGCATATATTTTTAAGTTGAATCATAAATTTGAAAAAGAATTTGTACTTTTTTTTTAGTGTACAGTCAAATGAATGAGGGATATTTTATCTTCAAATAATTTCAGTTTCGCAAGTGGTTTCTCTTGTGATGGAGGAGGAGAACCTTCTGACTTCTCCAGAGAGGGTGCAGGGTATTGATTGAGGGTTACTTAGAATAGTGTTATAATCAGAGACACCATAGCACATAGTGCCACTGGAGTCCCGACTCCTAGTTGTTTTGGGTTTTTAAATACACCTTAATTCCTCCTTCCCCTATTCTTAGAAATTAGAACTTAACTCTCTCCCCTCTTTTATTATAATTATATTTATTCCCTGCAAAAACTGGAACTTCTTACTGGAAATAATAGCTTTTATCTAATTAGCAACATTGACTTACTATTTCCCAGTGATATATGTAAGGCATTAGTTTCTTCCACATAGAAATCAAATCACTGCCAGACAAGTAATGGCCTTGTAGGTTGTGTGGTATGAGTGTGTCCCAGTGCCATTCATATATCCAATAGTCTGTTTTGTCTTTCAGCCATTCAGTCTTCCTCTTACTCAGGATATAGTTGTGAGGTGTATTCTAACATTATCTAAACATTATCACTTTCAGAGGCCCCTCAGCACACTATTTGTATTGAGTTTCCACCTTTTAATTCCTCATTTAGTCATTTCAAAACTTGTTCTTTGGGAGGTATGTTCAAACCATATCCAAAACATAGCTATAAGATTAAGATGAGAAAGCTCTGGAAGGTCAACATCTGACGATGGCAACTGGAATGATTTAGGTGAAATTTTCTCTGAACATTTCTAGGTTTCAAAGATCCATACTTATTCCAGTGAGACTTACTGACCTCCAAATAAGGTTATGTGTGTGTATGACCTGTAAATGGAAATTACTTTCTATTCTCTTGCTGCTATGCAACTTGTTTTAATTCTTGTTGTTGTTGTTATTATTACCAACAGGGTTTCTCTGTGTAGCCCTGGCTGTCCTGGAACTCAGTATGTAGACCAGACTGGCCTCAAACTCATAAAGATCTGCCTGCCTCTGCCTCCTGGATTCTAGGATTTAAAGATGTGTACTACCACATCCTTTTGTAATAACTTTTTTTGGTATAAATATGGAGACAATGTTTCATGGTCCATTGTCTACAAGCTTATACAGAGTGTGAAACAACTTGTGTGGAATCTTAACTTAAAAGTAATTTAATAGCATTGAATACCCTTCACCTGATTAAATCTTTTGGTGGACAAAGTACTTTAACATAAAAGCACATTTATCCTGTCACTTTGCATTCCTTCTAGCTTCTTGCTAAATTGAAAGGGTTTAGGAAAGTCTATCCTAAGATAATGCTGTTTGACATGCTGGTTACTGGGTTATATAAAATGGCAGATGCAGAAGAGGGCTTCTGAATGCCCCTCAGTTGTCTAGAAGTAGATCCTGGAAAAGGGACAGAAGATTAACTTACAGGAGAGAAGTGGATGCACACCCAGGTTTCTCACAAGCCATCCGTTCTAAGCATCCTTTCGTATCAGTTTGTGTGGCTTTCTTAGACACGAGCACATATATGGTCTCAAAACTCTTACTATCCTACCTCAGACTCCTAAGTGCTGTGATTGCGGGCAGGTGCCACCGTGCTCAGCTTTAAGCTTCTAAAAATCACTGGTATTGGATGTTTACCCTGTGCACATTATCACACCCTAAGACAGCAGTTCTCAACCTGTGGTTTAAGACCCCTTTTGGGGTCACATCAGATATCTTGCATATCAGATGTTTACATTACAATTTATAACACTAGCAAAATTACAGTTACAAAAATTAAATAGCAACTGCATTAGAAAGGTTGAGAAGCACCATACTAGAGGATAGAGAGGTCTTCCCTATCCTACACAGTGTCTCTCGCAGGTCTTTAGTCATTCTTTTTTCTTTCTTTTCTTTTGGTTTTTTCCAGACAGGGTTTCTCTGTGTAGCCTGGGCTATCCTGGAACTCACTCTGTAGACCAGGCTGGCCTCGAACTCAGAAATTCACCTGCCTCTGCCTCCCAAGTGCTGCCTGGCTTTAGCCATCCTCATAAGTGTTCCTGTTCTCTTTAACCACATACAGTGTTTTTATTTTAAGGAATTTCTTTAATTGCTTTTCTTAAGATTGTAACAAGTTGCTTTAGGAAATAAGTTTGGCCAATAGATGACTTCAAAATCTTTGGTGCATACCTTTAGTCCCAGAACTCTGGAACTAGATCTCTGAGATATAGGCCAGGAGACCCATCAGTGCTGCAGTGTCTACAGCCTAATGCTAGGTATCTTCAGAATACACACAGTGTGGTTATTCCTTGTATCATACCACACTTTATATTAGGGACACTATCACTAAAAGTGACAGTATCTTTGGCCTAAATCATTAAAACTGTTCTATGCTAGCCTACTCTACAGAGTGAGTTCTAGGACAGCCAGGGCTACATAGAGAAACCCTGTTTGAAAAACTAAAAAAAAGAAAAGAAGATAACCATTATATACTGGTAAGTTGAAGAAGCACACAGACCAAGTTTGGCTAATGGTTTTTGTACTGACTTGAAAATCAGATTCTCTTCTATTCTGTTAATCTCAGGAATTATAATTGCCACTTTGTGTAATCAATCTTTGTTTAAAAATATGTTTTCCATAAGGTTTTTTTGCTCACATTGAGAGGTGGAATAGAGATGTACTAATTACGAAAGTAAGTTCTGGATCTAGGTTGTCTACACTGGAGGTAAGGCTCAGGGCCAAGAGATGGCTCATCAGGTGAGAACACTTGCAGAGGAGCATTCACATAGCAGCTCACAACCTCAACACCACTTCTAAGACATAGATGATCTCTTCTGGTCTCTGAGGGAACCAGGCGCATACTTAATACACATACACACACAAAAAAGCAAAACACTAATACATGTAAAAAAATCTCTAAAAAATAAAATTCTGGGGGTGGACAAATTATTTAAATAAAATTTAAAATGGAAGTATAAATAAAGTAGATACAATGTTAATACTTTTTTTTAACAGCACATTTAAAAAAGTATCTTTAATAAGAATTTATTTATAAAATTGGTCTTTATAGCCAGACATGATGGTACATGCTTTTAATTCCAGCACTTAGGAGGCAGGGGCAGATGAATCTTGGAGTTGCAGGCAAGCCGGATATACAGAGCAAGTTCCAGGACAGCCAGGACTACACAAAGAAACTTTTTCTCAAAAATTAATTAAAAAATAATGCCGGGTAGTGGTGGTGCATGCCTTTAATCCCAGCATTTGGGAAGCAGAGGCAGGTGGATTTCTGAGTTCAAGGCCAGCCTGGTCTATAGCTAGGACAGCCAGGGCTATACAGAGAAACTCTGTCTCAATTCCTCCCCCCAGCCCCCCAAAATAAAATAAAAAATAAAAAAAATAATAAAATTGGCTTTTATAAAAAGTTATTAGAGGGACAGGGACAGGGTCTCTCCTGCCTGACTTCGAACTCAAAGGAATTCACTTGCCTCTGTCTCCTGAATGTTGAGATTAAAGGTGTGCTCCTATGCACAGCTTGGAGGAAATTTTTACAGATTATAAAATCTTATTTATGTACATAAATGGATGTCCGGGCGTATGCACACAGTCATTTATCACTGTGGCTATTCTGAGTAGAGTCTCTGCATGAACCTGGGGCTCATGTTTTCTTGGCAGAGCTGGAAGCCAGAAATCCCAAGCCATCCTCCTGTCTCTGCCTACCTCAGAGCTGATGTTAATGCATTTTAGGTTTCCTGGCCTATAACATGAGCACTGGGATTAGAGCTCTGGTCTTGATGCCTGAGCTACCTTTCCAGAGACGCTTTTGGATAGGATTGCCTTTTTGTACTTGAAAAGTGTTTTTTCTGAGCTTGTAGCACTGAGCTCATAGAACAGGTATTATGCTGCCAATTTTATGTCAGTTTGACACACGTTATAGTCAGCTGAGAAAATAAGCTGTGAAAACTGTGAGGGGCAAGCCAGTAAGAAGCACTCCTTTATGGCCTCTGCATCAGCTCTTGCTTTCAGGTTCCCATTTGGTTTGAATTCCTGCTGTGGCTTCCCTCAGTAGACAATGACTAGGGATTTGTAAACCAGATTAAACTGTTTCCTGCTCCCAAGTTGCTTCTGCTGTGGTGTTTTCATTTCAGCAATAAAAACTCTTAAGACAGTTTTACCTTTTAAATTTTTCCTGTCATGAATTAGTCTTTATTTTCGTTATATGGTCTGTCATTTTGGCTAAGTGCTCCTTGTTTTCATTTGTTTGTTCGGGACAAGGTTTCTCTGTGTCGCCCTGGCTATACTGGAGCTCACATTTTAGACTAGACTGGTCTTGAACTCAGAGATAGGCTAAGATTGAAGAATATTTATATCAGTTGAAAAAGGTATGCCATTGAGCCTGGAGAGATGTTTCAGTGGTGGCTGCTCTTCTAGTGTACCTGGTTGACTTCCAGCACCAACATGGCAGCCCACAAGCATTTGTAACTCAGGTTCCAGAGGATCTCACACCCTCTTTTGGCTCTGAAGAAACCAGGCACACAAGTGGTGCATAGGCAGCCAAAATAAAGCAAAAGAAAATTAAATTTAATAAAAGAAACTAAAAGAAGAAAGGTATCCAATGTCTATAGGCATTCTACCCAACATAACACCAAAGAAATTGTAATCCCTGTCACCAGGGATATCTGCTATAGGGTGTGTGTGTGTGTGTGTGTGTGTGTTTGAGACAAAGTAGCCCTAATTGGCCTGGAATTCACTGTGTAGACATCCTCTTGATTTTATCATCTAAATTCTGGGATTATAAATATGCCACTATACCAGGTTATTTTTATTTAGTTATAGCACTGGACTCAAAGGATTCCAGCATTCAGGATTCCAGTCTCTATCACTTGGGTTTCAAGAATCAATTTCAGTCTTGAGCCATCTGACTAGCCTGTGATATTTTTCATGCTATTTATTTTTATTTGTTTATTTTTGTTTTCCTTTTCAAGGAGTGGACTTACCCTATGAGACGAGAAATGCAGGTATGGCAACTTTTAGTTTATTCAAACGACCCCTATTATTTAATAACTTATGCTTCACAAAGGAGACCTGCTGGTTTGTAATCTCTAGGTTTGTCATATTTACCCAGTTATGAGTATTGTGCAGTGTATTAGAATATCATATGATAAATATGTACCATTTGTTTAAAAAATTTTAGTATGTAAAATGAATTCTTTATATTACTTGGATTAGATTTAAGATTATAGCAATATGTGGATGTGCTTAATGAGTCACTGTTTTTCTTTTGTGTTCCTTTTTTTTTTGTTTGTTTGTTTTTCAAGACAGGGTTTCTCTGTGTAGCCCTGGCTGTCCTGGAACTCACTCTGTAGACCAGGCTGGCCTCGAACTCAGAAATCCGCCTGCCTCTGCCTCCCAAGTGCTGGGATTAAAGGCGTGCGCCACCACCACCCGGCTCTTTTGTATTTTTTACCCTTTGCAGTCAATTTTATTAGTCCTCAAGATAAGCAGTGCCCCTTACTCTTAATCCCATATCTTACAAAGATCTCCTTTTCTTAATGAAAACTCACTTTTTAAGTGACTTTTATTTGGGAAGCCCACATCCATGCTCTCAGGTGTCTTGCATTCCCTTTTAAGTGTTTTTCTCTTAACTCTCATGCTTTATCAAGCCCCAACTCTGTTTCATTAAAAAGGAGAGAGAAAAGAAGAAAGTTCCCTTTTAGATCTTTAACTGTATGTGAGTACATATGAGAACTAACTTGATGCTATAGGGAATGCAAACATAAGTAAAATGTAATTCATACTTGTGAGATACTGTTGGGGCTGTTTCTATAATCTCTGCACTCAAGAGACTGAGGCAGGACAACCTTAGCTATGTTAGGAGGATGCTATTTTAAAATGAGAAGAAGTTAGTGAACACAGTGGATTGATTACAGGGATTGAGTTCAGTTAACTTAGCTTTTATTTACTGTGATGACAGTTGTATCCTGTTTCATCTTGTGCTGCTTTGTTTCTTAAGAAAGGACAGGCTGGCTCAAACTCAGGATCCTCCTCCTCCGCCTCCGCCTCCGCCTCCGCCTCCTGGGTGCTGGGATTATAGCTATGTCCACTATACCTGGCTCTTGCACTGCTTTTTGTTTTGACCAAATAAAAGTTAGTGTAATGTAATTCTAACGGGATGATTTTTGTTTTTGTTTTTGATTTTTTTGGGGCGTGTGTGTGTTTCAAGACAGGGGTTCTCTGTGTAACCCTGGCTGTCCTGGAACTCATTCTGTAGACCAGGCTGGTCTCGAACTTAGAAATCCGCCTGCCTCTGCCACCCAAGCGCTGGGATTAAAGGCGTGCGCCACCACGGCCCGGCTAACGGGATGATTTTTTTATGCCTGTTTTTAGACTAGAGCTCATAATAGAAGTTAAAAAGGGTTTACTATAATGTAATATAATGTAATGTAATATAATATAATATAATGTGTTGATTATATCCAATCCTGTTATAGGATCTCAAATATCTGGCTTTTTAGAATAAAACTTAAATTGGGAACATCTCACTTAAATTTATAAAGGCACACCTGTGTTTCTCATCCCAGTTTGCTAAATGTGGCTGGGAAATGCTCCCTGATCAAAGTTTTAACTATAATATTGAAAAAGGCTATTTGCCCCTGCACACAGAGACAAATTGAGCTATATGATATATATTTGCTATAGGTTTAAACTTTATGTATGTATTTTTCCCCCTAGGAAGTTTTGCCTGGATTGTTCTTAGGCCCATACTCTTCTGCTATGAAAAGCAAGGTATGAACTTTAGATTAGGTTCTCCAAGAGGCTTTAGTAAACCAACTTTTTATTGGGTAAGTTTTTAATAGTCGGAGTTTTATACTAAGGAACATGTATGTACAACTGTGTTCATAATCCTTGTACCTACTCCTAAATTTACTGGACCATTAATAGTTTTGAAGTGTTTCACCACAAATTACAAATGAGTTTTTATAATTTATTTTTCTCATGAAATCTTGTGTTTGATAGTTTTACCAATCCTATAACTTTTAGTAATTTATTTGCTATCTTAAAATGTTATATCTGTACCTGCCAGGCATCTTCTGACCAGTATCAGATACGTGCAAAGTATCAGAGGAGGAAATAGAACAGGGTGTTAACTTTTATCAAAGTACGACTGCATGTTTTATAGTGGTTCTTCTTCTTTTACATTGGAAATAGACTTTTTCAGTTGGTCAGTTAAGATGGGTTGTTTATTTTAGTATTTAGTAGTGGTCGTGCCACTTTCTAAGAAATTCTCCATTTTATGAATTATGGGGATGATACTAATTCTTTTTGAATAATATACAGTGTGAAACATTGTATAGCAAATATCTTCCCCAGGGGCTTGCTGATTCAGAATTCAGTAATATACTTTTGTATGATAGTTTCATGACAATAATTTTCAGAGTCGTCTTGAAATTGGAAGGTTCTTGATAGTCGAGGTGACCAACAAGGAAGCTGGAAAGGGTAGATGATGTAAAAGTGAATAATAAACAAATAGAGCTTTGACTTCCTAGAAGATGGTGTCAGCAAAGCTGTTGCCCCAGAATGTAATGATGACCAGATGCAGGTCCTCACAATCATTTGTGCCCATATTAGCATATATAATTATGCCTAGTAATGGGTTTCACTATGACAGTTTTATTTCATGTGTATAAACCATTTTGATATTCAAATACATATCTGTTTCCTCTCTTGTCCTCCACCAACTCCTGTTAGTCCTTTTCCCAACCTATATCTTCTTTGTGTACATATTTATATTCCTCAGTCTGAGTTACTATACTGTATCCCAAATTTCTACTCATACCACCCCCAAAAAAGTACCCTTTGACCATAAAAATTAATACTGGGGATAAAGAAACCTAGAGGGATGAACCCCTTTTTAAAGACTTTTTACTAAAGGCATATCTTACTATGTCCAAATACCATTTAAATAAAAGAAATGAGTTCAGGTTGCTTGTTAGTGATCTATTTCTTTTTATAACTTTTGTCTATTTGTGTTTGGAAGGTAAAGTCATAGTTCACTTTTTATAAATGCTTCTATTGAAAGGTACAAAATACATTCTGCTATTGCATTAAAATTTCATTCTGATAAGCTTTGCTTTACTTAGTTAAATATGCTTTTAAAGGAATTTTTGGCTTGCTTTGGTTTGCTTTCTTTGTTGTTGCTGTTTGAGACAGGGTTTCACTATGTAACTCAAGCTGACTTGGAACTTGCTATGTAGACCAAGATAACCTCAAACTCAGATCCACTACCACTTCTGCCTCCCAGGTACTGAGATTAAAGGCTTGTGCCACCAAGCCCACTTTTAAAGCAGATTTTTTTTTCATTCCCTCTTGTAGTTTTTCATATTAGTAAAATAAAGTAGATGCAGAAACCTCATCTTAATTATTAAGTGTAAATTAAAGAATAAATGTTGTTATTTTGGAGTTTGCATACATGTGAATATAGAACATTGTCTCCTTATTTTTCCCATCAAACACTTCAAAGTAATTCAACAAACAGTCCTACTTATTATACCAGGATATACTCAGAAAATACAGATAACTCCTATTAACATTAAGAAAACCATAGTCAATTTGGTCTATTGACTAGTCTAGTAATGGGTTTCACTATGACAGTTTTATTTGGACACCTCTGAGAAAACACGTGGTGGGTGACTTGCCTCACACAGTGAGTTCCTGAGAGCCCGACTATCTCTCAGATGATGCACCCCTGCTTTGTGGAGAATTGAAGGAGCAGGCTCTTTTCTTTGCCATAGAAAGGTCAAGCTCCCACATGAGGTTTCTATCTCATGACTTTGTTTACACTACTAAGTCTTTACAGTACACACTTTTTCTTTCCTTATAGTTATCGCAGCTGCTCAGGTAAGGGTAGTGTTTCCCATTCTCTCATAACAGAACTGAGCCACAGAGCCCAGGTCATTGGTAGACCTAGGATTTCTAGCTTAGGAACTCAGGATTCTAAACTCTCTGGTTTTAGCCACAATTGTTAATAGTACTGGTTTCTTGAAATGTTATCTTTTGACATTTTAATCATCAAGCTGAAGAAATAAACATAAATAATGTCCGTGTTAAAGTTCAGAGAACATTTTGTGCATTAAGCTTGAATCATTGAATTGTCTTGTGGATCATGTCAGGTCAGTTACCATAAAATTAACTTTAATTTCCTGTACTTAAGAATTAGATATAGGTCTTGTCTATTTTCAGACATATTATTGTAATGTGATGTTTTGTATTTTAAACTATTATCTCTCCCTACTTTTTATAGCTACCTATACTACAGAAACATGGCATAACTCATATAATTTGCATACGGCAAAATATTGAAGCAAACTTTATTAAACCAAACTTTCAACAATTATTTAGGTAAGAATTATTGCTGTGCTTTATAGAAAAAAATATTAAGGACAAAATGTGTAATGCTATTTTATTATTATTATTACTGATCTTCAAAGTGTTTTAAGATTAAACCCGCTGGGTGGTGGTGGCACATGCCTTTAATCCCAGCACTTGGGAGGCAGAGGCAGGCAGATTTCTGAGTTCGAGGACAGCCTGATCTACAGAGCGAGTTCCAGGACAGCCAGGGCTATACAGAGAAACGGGGAAAAAAAAAAAAAGATTAAACCCAGAGCCTCAAGTATGATAGGTAAGCATTTTCCTTGTCCTGTAATGTAATTCTAGAATGTGTTCCTATACCCCTTATCTCCTAGATACTAAATCCCCTTCCTCAAAGGCACCTACTATTTTTTCTTCACTATGTCCATTCAGAAGCATATTCCTGTAGATATGGTTGTTCTGACTTAATAGTTTTTGAGTTAGACAGCACCCCCCCCACACACACACACACACACACACTGTTAACATACAGAGGTCAAGAAACAACTGAGTTGAGACTTGGTCTTTTGTCATTTGCAAAATGACAAAAAAAGTTAGTTTGGCCCATGGGCTTCAGGGGAGTCCCCTGAAGTCTATGCCTCCCATCTTGCCATTAGAGTACTGGGATTATAGATCTGAGCTTCCAAACCTTGCTTTTCTTTTCAAAATAATATTTTTGATTATGTGTATGTTTGCCTTTCTGTGGATATGGGCACATGAGTGCACATGCCCCTGGAACTAGACTTATAGGTGATGATTACAGACATGGTTGTAGATCCAGACATGGATGTAGGAACCAAATTGAAATTTTCAAAGGCAGTTGGTAGTCTAACTATTGAATCATCATTCTAGCCCGCACACCTAGGTTTTTTTTTTTTTTTTTTTTTTTTCCATTAGTTAAAATTCAAGGCAGGCCCTATGCCCAGGAACAGTTGTTCAACACAAAAATAAACTTCATTGGTGTGTTTTGTCTTGTGAGGTTTTGTTTACTTGTTTTGGTTCTTGTGTGTGTGTGTCTGTCTGTCTGTCTGTCTGTCTATCTAATAGAGAAAGAGCTGAAATTGGGAATGGAGGTGTAGAGGATATGGGAAGGGTTGGGGAAAGAATGTGATCAATATTGCATGAAAACTTTTATTTACATGTATAGGTTTCTTGCCTGTATGTATGTCTGTGTACTGTTTTGTGCTTGGTTCCCATGGAGATTTGAAGAGGACATCAGATTCTTTGTAACTGGAATTACAGTTGTGAGCTGTCATGTGGATGCTGGGAATCAATACTCAATCCTCTGGAAGAGTAACCAGTTCACTTAACTACAGAGCTGTTTCTCTATTTCCCCTACCAAGCTTTTTATATAGTTCTGGGGATTTGAACTCAGGCCCTCACACTCATGGCTAGTGCACTACTCACTGAGCTATCTCCTTGGTCTTCCCCGAAACTCTTGTATATTCTCTTTCTTGTTCTCATTTTCTCTGTCTGTCTGTCTGTCTGTCTGTCTGTCTGTCTGTCTGTCTGTCT